>JADLZN010007867.1:0-107672 GCA_018155175.1 Sinocyclocheilus anophthalmus | reverse complement strand
TAAACCAATTCATATGGATTACTTTTACACTTTCTTTATGAACATTTTAGAAGTCTCAAAGTTATAGTGGAATGGACTTTCAATGGAGAGACAGAAATCTCAGTTTTCATTAAAATATCTTTATTTGTGTTTCAAAGATGAGCAAGTTTTATGGGTTTGGACTGACATGAGGGTGAGTAAACTGTGACAGAATTTTCATTTTGGAGTGAATTATCCCAAAATAGGTGCTATGTTAAGGTGTTTATAAGGTGTTGAAAAGTGTTTGTAAAGCTGGTGGCATTTTATCTGGCCAGGGTCCATAACGTACACTAGCCAAGCACCAAATGTAAGTATAAATTGGCTTGGGTGTGTAAATAAACATGTTCTGTTGGCTGAAATCTTTATTGGGAAACTGACTTGCTATTCAAAGACATACCAACGATCTGCTAAAAAAAAAAGCAGGACTTGTTCGTCTTCTAACAACTTTTACCTCTGTAAAAACTTGCCATCAGAAGTTTGTCTAGGATGACTGAATGACTGCAAAACACTGAATGTTTTTTTTTTCAGCAGAGAAAATATTAGAAACATTTTTTATATATATTTGTAATATTAAATGTTTTTTAAATATGCTAGATACATTTGTTTAAAATATGTGTTATAAAATACAAAAATAAAAAATTATGTGATCTATCGGAGAGATATATATAATATATATAATCTTTTTATTATTATCTTATTTATCAAATATTTTATTTAAAAAATGTTGCCAGCAAGAAATATTTATGGCATTTCCAGGACTGGCAATAAGTTCATTTTGCACCCTGCTCTGATTATAGGGTGTTAATGAGGTCTGGTTGAGGGTTCATACCTGCAGCTCTGGGAGTGAGAGCAACTCCATCCAGGCTTGATCCAGAGAGCCTGGCAGCAAAGGATTGTGGGTAAAGGCTGGGATGTCTGGGGGCATCATAAGATCTGTGGAAGGAGGAACGGATGCGTCCAGGCAAGGCGGCGCTGACTGCACAGAAAACAGAGAAGAGAGATAATTAGACTGAAGTGCAGTGACATGTATAGGTGTTATGTTGCCATGAGGTGTGAGGTGTTACATGGCTGATAAATATCCCGTAATTACCTCAGCTGCCTCATCTAGTGGAAACGTCTCCGCCAGGAGCTGCATGCACTCATCAAATGACATGGCATCACCGTCCTGTTCTGCGAAAACGCCATTCTGCACGTACACAGTCAAATACACCTTAATAAACCCAGTGCATTGACACACAGAGCAGGAAACATACATGTAAATTTAGATTCTATGACTGGACTGACTTGACGGAGTTAGTTATCAAAACAACCTTTAAGGTAAAATTGTATGATTTCATGTACCGATTTGAAAGGGACTGGGATTTCTGTAGTTACTACTAAAGTGGAAGTGTTTGTGTAGATGTGGTTGTGCTTTGGATTTTTAATTTCCGTAAATTTAATTAAGTGTGCTCTGGATGCTAAATTAATCATTTTATCATGGCGACACAGAAAAACAGCAAGTGTCAAAGTAATGGTCTGGCTGAAATCTAACAGTAGTCTTTTGGATCCATATATTTTTTTTCTGCAACAAATAGATTTTCTGACATTGAAAAATTGAAAGTGCTTTATTAAGCTAGTTTTTCAGTAGTAAATGAAAAGCCTTATTATATGTCAGCACAGATAAAAACTGATAAGAACTTTGACTATACTATACAACTACTATATGGCTAAACTTTACACCATTTAAACAGCTATTTTAACAGAATCAAAATAAATTTTACAGTAAAATCTGTTAACGTAACTGTTACGTTACGTTACATTATAATGTAAAAAAGTACTTATAAATGTAATATATATCCTGTGATGCAAAGTTGAATTTTCATCAGCCATTACTCCAGTCTTTAGTGTCACATGAATCAAGATCTTTTTTCTTTTTCTTTGATGAATAAAAAGTCAAAGTTAGTAAGAATAAGTAAAAATTATTCAAAATTATCCATATTTAGTGAGAAAAAAATTCCAGGAATCCCTGCGAAATTTCTCATTATCTATGTTATCCGATGTTACACCATCATCAGTGTATTTATTTAAAATAAAAATAAAAATTAAACAAATACATTGCCTTTCAAATTGACAAAGATAAATCCAAAAAGCTGAATGCCTTGCATTTGCTTTTCTTTGAAAAAGAAATATAAATAATATCTGAGACATAATTAACGATTGTGATTTAATTCTTAATTGATCAAAAATAAGCATCAAATTTTTTTTTTTTTTTTACATTTTGACATTGAAATGAATTTTTATAAAGAGTTTTTCTTTTAAACATATTAAATATTGATATATTATATATATATATATTATATATATAATATATATATATATATATTATATATATATATGATATTTTAATTCCAAAGAAACATACACTGCAAAAAAGTCGAGGTACAATACTGTGTCCTTAATAGTTTTATATGAAACCCGGAAAGCCTATATTGAATCACATTATCAGAGTAATGCATCTTTTGTATCTGTAAAGACTCAACGTTTATTCGTGTGCACTCAGAATAGCAACGAAGAGTTGGGCTTTTGTAAAATAATGTAAGCAAACAGGATGCGCTTTCTGCAGTCTCGGACTCTGCGAACTTGAGCACGTCACTTCGAAACTCCCGTGTATGCTTGCCTTATTACAGACATTAAAAATATATCTATATAGAGTGAAATGTCTACTTTCAAATGAACCAATTCAAATAGAAAAAACAAATATTCTCAGATTATGTCATCTGTATGAAACATGCATACAGGCACATACTGTGGAGATGACGAGTCAGTGTCGTCGACTTCATCTCTTAAACCGAAAACAGAAAGCACTAGTGTAACAATAAATTATTAAAACTTTAATGCAGTGTAATTGCTGTTTTTCTCTAACACATTCATAATTATTATATTTGCCAGTGCGCTGTGGCAAGTCTTTTTTTGTGCGCTTGAGCGCTTATTAGGCTATGTAGGAAATCAAAGGCTCATTATTATGATTTATATGGTTTAATAAGTTTTAAAGTGGCAACATGGCGATAATACTTAAATTAACGACTACGATCATTTGAAGAAGCATACTATAATAGGCTGAATTAGCTGAAATATATATCTTACTTGCTTAATTTATGACACTTAGCCTGCATTTTAAATCTTTTTTGAAGTTTGCAATTAACAGTTTTATTTTAAACCGACTTATCAGCCAATCACTGTGTGCATAGTTAGTAAGTATGCTGACATCATACATAGCAATAAGGTCAACCCCACCCTTACTCTGAGCTTAAGACTTCTATCTATTCCTTAGTAAAAGTTTGTCTCAGCAGCTTGTGAATAGGTTTTAAGAGAAAACTTAGCTAAAAACTTTTACTGCTATTTAAGAGAACTCTTAGTGGTAAGATAAAATGTTTTGTGAATACGGGCCCTGAGCTCTTGTGTATAACTTACATTTCCATGCTAACAGCAAAATCTCTGATTGGTGGATCACTCAGTAAGGTTATGAGTAGTGTAGATCTTCAGTGGAAATCAAATACAAGTGTTTAAATCGACTTATTAATTCCATAAAGTGGTAAACAACCGAAGATCTCACAGTAGGGCTCTCCAAAACAGTATGGTTTACATAAAACCATTATATTCTTTCTATCGTTACACTTTAGTTCGATAGTCCACTTTAGACATTCTAACTACAAGTAACTTTGCTATAAGTAACTACATGTCAACTAACTCTCATTAATTTGCAACTACATGTCTACGTCTACTAACTCTCAGAGTAGACTGTTAGGGTATGTTTAGGGTTAGTAGAATAAGTTGACAAAGAAAGTGTTAGAAGATATTAAGCAGACTGTCTACTAATACTCTAATGACTGCTATTTGACATGTAGTTGCAAAGTTACTTACTGTTAATAGATGTCTAAAGTGGACTATCGAAATAACGTGTTACCGTTGGTAATCTCTCTGAAGATTTACCACACCACTGTATGGTGTTCTATCAAACCCACCTCTGAATACAAACTTTATAGTGTGAGAGGTAGGGTATCACCAAAGTGTAGGTTGCTTCACAAATTCGAGTTCAGACTGAGATCAAGCCACAAGTTTCTTTTAAATCATCAACTCCAAACTCACAACAGAGGAAAAACTCTTCCAGCTTCTCTAAACACACTCTAACAAAAGAGAACGCCAGTCACTTTGTCCCTGCTCAGCAACAGCTGTGCCTCCACCGCTGATAAACAGACTTTTTTTTTTTTGGCTGAACTGACAAGACTGAAAGACATTTAAATTAGCAGTTCACTGTACATTTTTATAAACTCTTTCAGTATAGGCAAACATATACAAAAAAAAAGGTTTCTTTCGAAATAGTAATAATTCTATTTAGAACAATATCGTCTTGAAGAACCCTTTGCTGAAATGGTTTGAAAGTTCAGGGTTCTTTATTCCCGCCCTTTTTGATTTTTAAATCTGTAACTGTCAAAATATTGTTTCAGAGCCACCTCATTATTGATTTTCTGGAGCTCAACCCTTCAACTATACAGACTGTCAACAGACTCTCAATAAGTACTTGACATCTTTCTTAAAATGTCTATAAACTTTAAAATTGGAACTGGTGTCCTACCAATCATGCCTCCATTTTTTTTTTAAGCAGAACATGCGAGTGTGACAAGTTCTGTTCAGCTGAGGATATTTCTCGACTTCACTAAGCAAGTAAGTGGCAGAGATTTTATGTTGTTTTTAATTATTACTTGGGATTTTGCATAAACTTGCCCATGTCAACATATAGTGTAAAAACATAAACTGCAGTCCGTAACTTTTGGCGCTCTAGCGGTTAATAAACAGAACTGCATGCGTCTTGCGGAAGAACATTGTAGCTGGAGCTACTTCTCTCGGTTTATGTCTATGACGAATCACGCAGGTACCTGGCTACTCCGCAGCGGTACCTACCCGAAACAGTCTAAAATAGTCTGAATATAAACACCTATTAGGTGTACCGTAGTGATTCAGGACAAGCCAAAAACATGGTTTATAAAATTATTCGCTTATTATATAAAATGTTGTAAATTTTGAACACAAAAATTATGGACTGCAGCTTTAAATAAAGTAGCCTACTTTCAAGGCATGGAACCTTATAAAAAGGGTTCCGCTATCAATACCATATTTGATATGGTTTAGGTCCATTTTTCTTAACAATGTATCAGGGCCATGTTCTACAGGAAGTCTCAGTACAACAATTAGCGTTCTTAACAAAGTTTGTCACTTCAGTTGTCTTAACTCCACTGAAAAACGTATTTAGTCACTAAATTAGCATCACATTCCACATGTATCGCAGACGCTGTGTGCTTTTTCTAAAGTTTTTTTTTTTTGTCTTTTGAATTAGGCATTTATGTAGAAGACTTTCCTGGAGTTGGTTCTTTTTTTTGTTCCAAGACGCACTTAAAAGTACTTCAGTCAATGCAACACCGCCGATCGTGAGGTGAGTGTTTTAATGCAGGGAGGCCAACACGCAGCTGTAAGCTGTCTTTCTCTCTCACACACATCACAGATCGGCTCGCTTTTACCCTTGACGCTTTAAATAGTGACAGCGGAGAGATAGAGAAGAGCCTGATCCTTGATAAGGACTTCACACTAAACCATCAGTCATTTGCAAGACCTAAAGGCAAATTAACATGTTATAGCCTCACTAACATCATTGGACTTTTGTATTAGCTGTTAACTATTCTTTAATTATTCACTGCAGCAATAATTACCCTTCTGAAAAACAAGCTGGTCTTTCAGCCTGGCTGAGCTGATCTGTTGCCAAGTTAAGAGGGGTTTGGGCATTGTTTAGCTGGTTAGGCTGAGTGGTAATCCAGTTGAACACCTTTTTGGCCAGGTTGGGAGACCAGAAAACAAGTTTAAACTGTTTTCTCTTTTCATATTTGTGTTACTTTTTTGTACTAAACCAAACACTTATAAAACTATTTTATGCTGCTAGTAAGTACACTGGCTCGATTTCAGGTACTTTATTCTCATACCAAAGCTAGTTTACTGTTTGCTAAATTGTACAAAATGCTCTCAGCACAGGATTCTGAGACTTTGGCCTCATATTACAGTCAACAGCTTAAAAGCAACAGCTTAACAAGCATGAACAAAACATACTCTTTCTTTCGTCACCAGCCTGCTAATAATTGAAGGGTTTCAATACTGCATTTTTTCAGTTGCTTAAAGTTAGCTTGGTCAAAAGCATCCAACACCTAATGGGTTACAATGGCATCCACGCTTCTTGTTTACAAGGTTAATATGGCTATCACTATATCATCCAAGCTTTTATTCACTTTTAACTTGCAATTTATACTACCATTTAAAACTATGGGTATCAGTATCAGTATCAGTATTTTTTTTTCTTTTTTGGGGAATAAAATAATACTTTTATTTAGGAAGGATGCATTAAAATATAATACTACATAAATATTTCAGTTTCAAATAAATGCAGTTCTTCTGAACTTTCTATTCATCAAAAAAGGAACATTGCAAATGTCAAACTGTTTTTCAAGCATGATTAATACTCATTGTACATTAATAAATATAAACAAAGAGAACATTTTTTGGGTGAACTATTCCTTTAGCACTTTATATAAACATACAGAGCAGGCAGTACATGGACTTTGCTATGAATGATTGGCAGACAGGTGGGAGCAGCAACAATGGCAGAGTTTATTACAATATATGACAAAAGGCAAGATGTTGTTAGAGTGCTGTAATAACTTAAAACCATGGGGGATCATAACCGATTCAAACACATTCTGCATTTGATTTTCCACTCACCAAATAAGCACAATTTGTGAACGCCTGCAAACATAGTAAGATCCTTTCCTTTATGGCTCAGGTTCACAAACTGAGAATTGCAAGCAAAATCCAAAACACAGCCCATAAATAAGCCCATAAAAATGGAACAGGTCTGTTTTTTTCTCGCTAAAGGCAATGTCCTCTATATGCACAACAGAATGAACAGACAAAACTTCTCTTTCTTTCTATTTTTTCCCAATCTGTAAATTATAAATGTGACATGGGTGCTTGGAACGTTTCGCTTGAAACTAAAATGGCAAAATGGAGTCATCACAAACACCCTTTGGAAGATGATGCAGAAAAAAGGAGATACCTTTTTGCTAAGTTTCAACAGAGAATAGGATCTGTTTTGGTTCTCTTTTCATAAAAAGCTTCAGCGTGTTGCTGGGGAGAATGCAGAGTCCCCAGAGGTGACAAACAGCCCTTATTACTGCCAATCTACGCCTACCTGCGCCTCAAAGGATGTCAGGATCCAACCTGCCAGCCCTTTGCTCATGATACTGAGAAGATCAAACATGAAGTGTTTAAAAGGAGGGGGAAAAACAGTAAGTTGGGCTGCAGTGTGCGAAGGAGACTGGAGATTTCAACACACATGGAAATGTGCAGCCCTTATACGAAGGGCTCTGTTGTCTGGGAGACACATCTTACGTTTAAACAAAAATGCAGCATCGCTGTCTGTCACTGATTGTGCATGTCTGAATGTCAAATCATTCTGCTTTAGGGACAATTTACATTTCATTGACATAAATGATGGCATGTTCTGATAAGTATGTTTTTAATAGGTTGATCACTGTATTGAAACAGGTGCCTTTCCTATTTAAAAAAATGCTGATTGTTTGACGTAAGTACATTCTATTAAGACAAATAATGTGCTTAGCGTTAATAAATTGAAAAGGTAAATGAATACATTAATGCCAGACTTTTGACAATTAAAATCTACAACTGAAACTACAAGGTGCAATATCTATATTACACACACACGACACACACACACACACACACACACCACACGGCTTTTCAAATGTTGTGGTCAGTAAGATCAACTTAAGATTTTTAAAAAAAAAATGTAGACATAATTTATTTAGCAAGGTGCATTAATTGACAAAGACATATATAATCAAAGGCCTACAAAAGTATTTTTAAAAAAATTTTCTTTTTTACCTTTCTATCCTAAATAATTTCATTACATTTTTTTTAAAAGCATCACGTTTCAAAAAAGTAGTAGCACACAACTATTTTGAACCTTTATAAGAATAAAAAGTAATTATTGACGAAATAAAGATACATTTCTAAAAAAATATCATAAATAGAAAACAGTTATTTTACATTGTAATATATGGATAATATTTCACAATATTTAGTTGTTTTGATTCTGTATTTTTCTGTCAAATAATGCTGCTGGGTGATCATAGAGGCTTCTTTCAAAACACAGAAAAAAAATCTTCCACTCCCAAACTTTTGAAACGGTAATTTATATTTATACATCTAGTGGGGTCTGTGTGTGTGTGTGTTTGTGTGTGTGTGTGTGTGTGAGAGGAGAGAGATAATGATTTTTTACTTTTTGTTTGTAAGTTTATAACATCAACACACTCTCAGAAAAAGGTACAAAAGCTGTCACTGAGGCAGTACCCCTTCAAAATGTACTAATATGTACTGTAACAATATGTACTTTTAAGGTACCAATGTGCACCTTTTAGGAGTAAAAAAGTTTTTAAAAGTGTATCTTTTGAAAAGGTAAAGCCACAGTGATGGCTTTGTAAAAAAAATTCTGAGAGTGTACTAACGCATAATAAAAGTTGGCATCAGCTATTCATCATTAACGTAATTTTAAAACATGCACATGAGGAACAAAAAAGGCACTTGTTTTGTAGAATGGCGCAGATGGGAGCTCGTTTGTGGTTTGTCTGTCTCTATCTTTTGTCTCCCTTGAACTCCTCATCATCCTTTTGCACAGTGCCGCAGTTTGGTGCAGCTATGTTAATTCTGTAAAGGTGTGCTAAAGTGTCTCACGCCTGGAGGGTGCACCTGCAGCTGAGCCGACTGCAGGTGTTGGATAAAGCATCAAGACAATCTCAGACTCCCCTTGTTTTTAAAGCCCACGTGGAAAAATGCAGGCTCTGAAGTAACTAGCTCGTGACATTTTGGTAATTAGCCTCTTGACATAATTCAAGAGGAAAGCGTTATCTGGTAATATGCTTATGACAGAGGTGAAAACCCTGAAAGAACATTTGAGTGGGTTCACACTCGTTAGTGACTGAGTTAAATATATTAATGACATCACTCAGACTCAATTAACAGAGCCTATGAGGTTCATTCAAGCATGTCATTCTTCGCTTTAGAAAAACATACAGAAATTCAAATGCGGTCACTATTGTAAGACAGATATTGTGATTCTCTCTGTATCGCTCAAAGTCAATAATGAGTTTGAATGCCGTTAATGTTCTCGACTGCTGACGTCACCGAAGATACAGTCTCTGCCAGTCTGTTTCAGGCGAATACATTATGACTATCATTCCAGGCGAATGCATTATAATCACCGAACAGATCTGATCAGTCTAATTACATTTAACATTCAGCTATTTCCAAGACACATTTGCACTAATGTAAGAAAAGTATGCAAGTGGATCTGTAGGTCCATTTGGTTAATGTTCCCCATGTCTAAAAACTTGGTTTTTAAGACTATCTCAAGCAATTTCTGCAATTAAAAACCTTGTCTATGTTAGCCTGCGAGATAACTTTACCATAGTGACGTATGTCAGTCAGCTAAATTCACAACAGCCCAATATAATCACTGCAAACCAAATGCTTAAGTTTACAAGGCACGAAAACACAAACATAACAGATGTGTCCAGTCACAACATTAGTTGGTTGGCCAACCCAGAAGCTAACCTAATTAGCACTTATGATTTGATTATGAAGACATGTTAATGTTTTGCTCTAAAATATAAATTACATACAGTCTTACCTCAAATGTGAGTTTTGAAACCAATGTGTGCTTTAAAAAGGAAATTGTGAATAGTTTGCTAACAACATTTGTTGCAGCCCTTTGGTTTTAACGGCTTCCACTTAAAGAACATAATGGTTTTAAAATGAACTTTTCAGGTATGGATGTGCGTTATTTATGTTGTCGGCCATTACATTTCCAAGTAATATTAAACCTGTTTCTTGAAAAAGTGTTTTTTGACTGAAAACTAAAGAGATTCATTCACCTTTAGAGATGCTGGAACAAGTGACAATTAGAACGACGTTTCATGTTTTCATGTTTTCATGGTTCCGATAATGCGCTTCCACACGTGGGCTGTGTTTAAAAAACGAAATGATAGGAAATAATAATACACATTGAAGTTACTGAGCGAGATAATGCGGTTTATCTCTAGCACATGCAATTGCACAGGTCATTCGATAGTGTATTCTGTGTTGCCCACAGTAAATAATAGCTCTTGTATGCACCACTTGCTGGCCCCTCAGAGCCACTTTGCACACATAATTATGTAATCATGCTCATCTTGCCTGCTGAAAGCCTGAGATGGATCTGACAATTGGAGGCATTCAGGCTTTTGACAACCGCACCATAATCACCCATCTGATTCTTTCCCAGCTCCTCCGTTTCGATAAACATCAATCCCAACCATACAGCCATGACAAACAATCAGGGACTTTCATCAGATCAAAACGCAGCACAAAGCCACAACACAATAATGTGGCGTTCCCCTCACGAGCTCCGAAAACAAGATGGGCTAGAGCACCCTGGATGACCCCTCTCACTCCACCTGTTTGAGGATTAGTAGGTTTCCAGCAGATGAATGAATGGAAGGCGATGGAAGAGCGGTAAGGCACGCAGGCGGGAGGTTTTTTTTTTTTTTTACAATTTTTTGAGGGCGCATTCATGGTCAGTTGGAATTTAATGGATGTAAGGAGGAGGTAAGATGTAGATTCGGGGAACAAAAGTAGGTTGGAGAGTCATCTAAGTACCAAGTGATTACCCTCATTTCTTCAACAATTTGCAGTGAGCCGCATTGTTTCTCAGTAAGTTTTCTCGGTGCTCGAGTGAAATCACAACCAATTATAGATGGAACAATTAAAAGATTTCAAACCAGAATAACACCTTGACTTTTGCTCCAAGCGCTCCAATGTTTCTAGATGGAGGCTAACAGTAATGAACACTCAGATGAGGTTTTTCTCCTAGCTTTACGTTCTGACACAAAAAGAGGTCAGTTTCTTGGACACAGATTAAGTGTCCAAAAAGCCGGGTTAAATTGCATTTGTCATTGGTGGCTTTTCTTTGAAAATCCTTTATGGTCTTGGACTGGGGTTAAATTGTACCATTGAAATCAATCCAATAGGTAATACAGAGCAGCAGTCCGGAACGGAGTAGTACACTACTAAAGAGTGAATAAGAATGAACGACAGGTGCATCTCAATAGATTAGAATGTCATGGAAAAGTTCATTGTATTTCAGTAATTCAACTCAAATTGTGAATTTTGTGTATTAAATAAATTCAATGCACAACGACTGAAGTAGTTTAACTCTTTGGTTCTTTTAATCGTGATGATTATGGCTCACATTTAACAAAAACCCACCAATGCACTATCTCAACAAATTAGAATACTTCATAAGACCAATAAAAAAAAAAAGTGAATTTTTGGCCTTCTGGAAAGTATGTTCATTTTATGTACATACTCAATACTTGGTAGGAGCTCCTTTCGCCTTAATTACTGCCTCAATTCGGCGTGGAATGGAGGTGAATGCGATCAGTTTGTGGCACTGCTGAGGTGGTATGGAAGCCCAGGTTTCTTGACAGTGGCCTTAGCTCATCTGCATTTTTTGGTCTTTGTTTCTCATTTTCCTCTTGACAATACTCTATGGGGTTCAGGTCTGGTGAGTTTGCTGGCCAGTCAAGCACACCAACACCATGGTCATTTAACCAACTTTTGGTGCTTTTGGCAGTGTGGGCACGTACCAAATCCTGCTGGAAAATGAAATCAGATCCTTCCAAAAGATGTCAGCAGAAGGAAAGCATAGAGTGGCTCCGAAAATTTACTTGCGGTCAAACAGCGTGCAGTTCCCGTTGGATTTCAACAGAAACACAAGGAACCAACAGCCAGACAATGATTGAATGTGGAACCAAATCATCACAGCGGTCGGAAGGCAACGTTAAACCACGTGGACTTCAAGCAACTTGGGCTATGGGCTTCTCCACCTTTCCTCCAGACTCTATGACCTTGGTTTTCCAAATGAAATACAAAACTTGCTCTAATCTGAAAAGAGGACTTGGGACCACTGGGCAACAGTCCAGTTCTACTCCTTAGCCCAGGTAAGACGCCTCTAAAGTTGTCTGTGGTTCAGGAAATGTGAAGACATGTAAAGAGGAAGGAGACGACAACAGGCGTAGCAAGAACATTCCTCCTTGACACGTCTGTGTGTGGTGGCTCTTGATGCCTTGACCCAGCCTCTGTCCATTCCTTGTGAAGTTCACTCAATTTCTTGAATTGATTTTGCTTGACAATACTCATAAGGCTGCGGTGCTCTCGGTTGGTTGTGCATCTTTTTCTTTCCACACCTTTTTCCTCACTCACACTTTTGTTACACATGCTTGGCATCCAGTATTCTGTGCAACCGCCGCTTCTTTGCAATGAATGTTGTGGCGTAACGGCTCCTTGTGGAGAAGGGTGTAACGAATGATGTCTTTGGAGATGTCAGGTCAGCAGTCTTCCGTCATGATTGTGTAGCGTAGGAAACCACAAAATGAGAGACTCCGGTTGGAGTGAGGCTCACAGGAAACCCTTGAGAAGTGAGCTGTATGGAGTTGATTGAAGAGGCCAGGGTGGCAGTGTAAGCCATATTCTAAAGAGATGGTAGTTGAGAAGGTGGGTTTTTGTTAAACAAGGTGAAGCAAATCATCTTAATTAGAAAGAACGCACAAGAGCACCTAACGTGAATAAGATGCTGGTGTAAGATGGCACGGATTATTAAATGGAACGCAACAAGCGTTTACGAACACGATGTGAGGTGAAATTACATGAATCATGAACTTTTCAATACATTCTAAAAGTGATTGAGATTGCACCTGTATGCTGTGAGGGCAACGTACAACAAAACAGAGGAAGATCCACCAGCAGGGCTAAACAATAGGACAGACAGACGATAGATCGATAGATAGATAGATAGATAGATAGATAGATAGATAGATGCTAGATAGATAGATAGAACGACAGATAGATAGAATGTTTGTTCACACAGCATTTATTTTATCGAAACACAGTAAAAAAAACAGTGATATTGTGAAATATTATTACTATTTAAAAGAACTGTTTTTTTATTTTGATGTATTTTAAAATGTAATGTATTCCCGTGTCAGCAGTCATTATTCCAGTCTTCACTGTCAAATGATCTTTCAGAAATCACTTAATGTTGAAAACCATTCAGCTGCTTAATAATAAAAATGTTTAAAGTTTACTGAAAAAATTATAAAAATGACAATAAAAACCAAACAAGGAAATTAAGAAGCTATAATGTAACTTATTGACAGCTATGAATACCTACACAGACTTTTGATGAAAAATGATGGCATATTGTGCAAAACATTACTGATCTGTTTATCATATTCATCACATTCTAACTGATGCATCCAAGGCCATCAACAACTCATTCTCACAGTTTCAACAAAACCTCATCTGTGTCAGCCAGCCAGATAACTTACTGATTTGCAAAATTTGCAAAAACATTCAATAAAAAAAATAATAATAATGTTTCAGCTTGCAAAACATAAAAATCTGTATATAATCAACACAGGTTCAAAAGATAGAGTGACAACACAACGTTGATTAACCAGACCAAAACACTCTCACAATGGCTTCAGGACTGTCAGAACGTCCTTATTGTTCACCCCTGACCAGACAAGACAGAGGAAAATCACCATCTCAGCAGAAAGGATCACATCTATCATAGACATATGATAATATGCAACAACAAATATCTTTGGAACTTCACTGATGCACATTATGATACTTTTCTTTGGCTTGAATTAGCAAGCTACAGAAGGCCATTTGAGGCCTTTGAAGGTAAAATCAAGCATGACGCTCTTACAATTAATATTTATCTAAATAATATTCATATAAATATTACAGTGTCACTTTAAAAGGGTATAAAAAAACAAAAACGGTTATACATTGAAAGTGAGAATTTGGTTTTAACAAACAAACAAAAAATTTTAATTAAAAAGGTGAAATTAACCATTAAAACCAATTGCTCTAAATTGCCACCTTTGTCACAAAACACTTCTAATATCTCTTAATACCTAATCAAACAGTCTAGTGTGCAGCTCATTCCATTTCCTATGACTATCACTAATAACTGTTTGAATCATGTACACTGGCAGGTATAATTACAGAGCACCCGTTACACACTGTGAATAGTGTGATTCGTTTGATTATAAAATATACCATTTCATTCTCAATAGGCTTCCGTGGGTCTCCCTCCAATGGAAATTGCTGTGGGCTTTCAATATAAATGCAACACAAGAGATTAAACTCAGAAAATATGCATAAACATTTATTTTCTTGTCTACTGCCCACCTTCGCCAAACATTTTAATAAAATCAATTGTTCCACCTTAACAGTTACAAGGTTTCCCTACCATGCCAAATGAGTCAATATAACAATCAATCTAGTGTTTAAATGACATTTTCTTTACAGAAAAACATAAAGGGTACCTGTATGAAGCCTCCTCAGTCTCTGTTTTTTCCTTGTCAAAGGGAAGTAAACAGGTCCTAGTATGAGAAAAATGAGAAAACACATCAGTGGTGCAGATTACTATTCCACAGGTATGAATGCCAAGGAGTGAGACTCACATAAAAGAGAAATCAGAAGTATAGTTTCACAAACAAATAAATAATACAAAACTTTGTATGAAAAATACAGGTGCTTTCTGGACAGTTTTAGATCACAATTTCTTACCTCAAACAGAATTCCCAACCAGAATAATTGATTCTATGGCAAATCGAAACGAAAACTGAATGTCTAAATCATTCATTCAAGCACTCAGTTGCTGATCTCACAAACATAAAATGGTGCGTGTTTTCACATTAATCAGGGAACATTTGTAAGACTCCAGCAGTTTGACACAATGTAAGCCTACAACACAATCAGCCTAGCAACAAGACAAACACTGCAACAATATTACAGTAATATTAACACTGAAGTCCTCTGACGTGATTTTCACTATATCAAATAACTGGTCGATACTTCCATAAGGAGACGTGAATATTACCATCAGAACCGGGTTTCGAAATTAATATTGAGGGATGGAGTATGTGCTGTATTGGATGGTATTTTGTCTCTTAATCGAGGAACTGTTCGTGACAGCTACTCCTGCAGTTTTGACACAAGGCATGCTGAGATGAGCCAAACTCCATCTTGTATTAAAACTGCAGGATATAAATTATAAATGCTGCAATTCTTGGTTTGAAAATGGCGCTGGACTTGCAAAGGCCAGACAGATAATTAATCTTCCATTCGTTATGCCTGGAGGACAGATAAGGGGTCTTTTGTATTGTCCCATATTACACTTTAGTTGTTAAAACTAACTCCAAGGAGAGAAAATCCAACTCATAGCTTCAGCTGTCTCTCGGTGATAAAGCTACAGCGGTTTTTGCACAAACAGACGCTGAATAAATGTTTTCCTTCTTCAATAATGAAAATGTCTCAGAGGTCTCAGAGACAGGTGAACCTCAAGTAAACATGCTGAACATATTGAGCACGCGGTGACACGATTTCTAACCGATCTAATCAGTCATATTTCCGCAGTTGTATTCGTTAGCTTATGACTTTGTCATTTTGTGCGTGTGCCGCAGATGATAGATGAGTATAGCTAAAAGCATTTTCATCCCTGTGGTCTACTCCCCATCGAAAATTAAGTCTATTTTGAACGTGCGCACGTTCACAGCTGTGGTTGGCCATGAAACAGCCAAAACCGATTGAGTGCTGAATTGGACTGACAGTTGAAAGAAAAAATCCGGCTTTAGTGAAGAATCTAGGCACACATCACGCCTTTCTCAGTTCAAAGTGGACCCCTGATGGTCGAATCTTTTTCCACGACCATGAAAAGACTCCTTAGTGTCTTTACTTGCATGATATGTCCCAGCTTGTTCATACGATATAGAGCTGATTTTTCATTTGTGATTCAAACATGTAACAATCCAAATAAGTTAGTTACCAGATACTAAATCAACCTGTCATTAACCAAGGGGAGGCTCTGTTTTTTTGGTTTAAGATCAAATACGTGACCCGAGGAGGTGTGTATTACCTGGAGAAAGGTGTTCGCGTTCCCGCTCAATGACTGGCTCAAGATCATTGGACTTCTTCTACTATGTAAATGCCACAAAACCTTCCATCAAAGTTGTCCTAAAACCAAAATACCTTCTTGT
Source organism: Sinocyclocheilus anophthalmus (assembly GCA_018155175.1). NCBI lineage: Eukaryota > Metazoa > Chordata > Actinopteri > Cypriniformes > Cyprinidae > Sinocyclocheilus > Sinocyclocheilus anophthalmus. The sequence continues at coordinate 91,410 of JADLZN010007867.1, read as the reverse complement.
CTTAGGACAACTTTGACGAACTTTTTTGTGTATATATATATATATATATAATCAATACCTGGTCTGCTTTTCATGGACAACGGTGAATTTTATAGTGAATTTTGGTGAAGTGATTGTTTTTAAACCAACATTTAAGATATATAGCCAGAATAGAGACTAATTTACTGCCACATGGTGTAGTTGCGTCATATACCAGCAGGGCAGGGTAGGGGCCATGCTAACCAGCTAAACCTTGACCCCTTGGTGCCACATAATATTTCACATCGAGGCCAAACATGTGGCTTCAGCTGTCAAACTGATCTATCAATAATAACACACTTAGTCAAGTTGTAGCTGTAATTAAGATTAAGCTAAAACATAGTTGGACTTCTCAGCTTTCCGATCATATGGTTTGTTATTGGGTTTCAGAGGTCTTGTGAAGTCTAATTATATTCAAATTGACATGTTCTTACCTGGAGGGTCCTGTACGTGTAGACTTTCCTTCAATCATTTGTCTCGTAAAGGACTTACGAACTTAGTCCCTTATTAAAAGACAACAAAAAAATCAGACAGCCTTCTTATGAGGGCATGAAACACAGCTATTAATTTTTAATGCCCTAACTAAGGAGAACCTTGCACTCATTTCCCCTCCAGGCCACTTTAATTAGTAGGGGTTCAGAAGTTATCATAATGAACATCTGCAGTCAAAATTGAAAAGAGAAGACAAAAAAGCATATTTTACTTGCTATTATCAAACAAGCGTGTTTGCTCTCTCTTACATGGAGAACACTGTAATTGCAGAATGAAATGCCTCCTTATAGACCACTTTGTTCTGATAGGGCATCCTCTTAATTTTGGATTAAAATATAGGACAAAGTATCATTAGCTATGACAACACTATTTCTCTCTTGAAAAATGATGAAAAAACAACAACAACAAATGCAAATGTAATGCTTAGAGCTGATGTTATTTCTGAAATTTCCTGAAATTTAGTGAAAGGCATATTTGATCACAGGCAATGATTCAAACAACCTTGATATTGGGGTGGTTCATCGCTGCATTTAATTCATTTTCAAATTCAGTGTGACTAAGTTGGTGTCAGTTTCTTCCTCAAAGCCTCTCTGTCTGATGACGAGGTGGGAAATAAACTGGGGTGACACTGCTGAACACAGATTTTTATTAGTTGTGAGGTGTTATGTGTGATTATATGCCTTTTTAAAAACAATTGTGCACACCAGTTTTCTGAAACACCTCAGTTGTGACGATTTCATCCGCACCAATATTCTGGGCTGCATGACTAAAATTAAAAGATTTTCTTTGTGTATATAAAACTGGTCTAAATTACACACTATTGTCACATATATATATATATATATTACAGAAAAAGAGTAATATTCACAGTTTTTCTATTTTTAAATATATTTATAATGTAATTTTTTCCTGTGATGGCAATGCTGAATTTTCAGCATCCATTTCTCCAGTCTTCAGTTTCACACGATCCTTTAGAAATCATTCTGATGCTAATTCAATGCTCAAGAAACATTTATTATTATTATAATATAACAGTTGTGCTGCTTAATATTCTTTTTTGTGCGAACTGCCATCATTTTTCAGATTCTATTAAAATAGAATGTAAATACCAGCATGTATAATCAAATAGAATCTTTTGTAAACATGTAAATGTATTTTACTGTTTCACTTAGTATTATTAATTGTCCCCTTGCAATGAATAAAGCATTTTTATATGATAAAATAGCTGACTGACCCCAATAGAACACCATGTGCTGACTGACCCCAAACTTTTGTACTGTAGTGCGTATATAGTATTTAGAAAGGGCTGTGTGTACAGGTGGATCGAATTGCAGAATGGTTTTAAATGACTCCCTGAAACAGTTCACAAGAAGTGATTCGCTAGAATTATTCGGACTTTCCAGTGCTACTGATTCAACAGCAGCTTGTCAAATGTTACCACAGCGACGGGGCTTCACCCGAAGAGGGCGTGTCGCTGGGGGCGGGGCGGGGGCGGGGCTTGCTGCCCAACGCTCCAGCCTGAATTCACACTCTCTCCACTGCTCGTCCAGATTTCACCTGTGAACTACGCACAGAGCAACCGGCTGATCTTTTCAACACACTCAACCAGAGAGTTCCCTTGATACAATCAAGTTAACAGTTATCCTCTATTGAAAATTTCTTCGGACTGTATAAAAGAGATCCGGGGTTTTCTATAAGGATGCAATCGGTTGTCTGCCTTTTCGGTGCCTTCATAGCAGCCGCTGTGTTTCATCCAGGTATGTCATTGAATTCACAATGAAAATATTGTAATCTCACTCTCCCATTCTTTCATGTAACATCGCTGGTGTATTCCGAGAATGTTGTTGAATAGGTTCGTTCCTATAGTGATCATTCCACTGTTTTACTTCCTTACATCAATGAACATCAACAAGTTTTTATTATAGCCGTTGCCGTAGTTCGTTGGCAATCATTGCCAGGTCATGTGTTGCACTTTTCATTTCTCCCACGTTAAGAACAAGAGGTCAACTCTCCACCTGACGAAGACTAAGCCATCTGTGCCCGCCTCGGACATTCACATTCATTCATTTTATCACCAGCAGTAGGGGACTGCGATAAATCTTTCGATTAAAGGATTCTCAGTACAGAAAAGTGAATAGGAAGTGTTTCAACTTTTAGTGTGGACGGGTGACTTAATGTTGTTGATACTACGCGTTTCTGCTTCGGTTCAGCCGCATCACACGCAGAAACATATAGCAGTGACATAACACCTGCGCGTTTCTGAAATCCCATCATAGATCTATTGCATGCGTCAGTCCCAAATAGAAACTAAACGCGGACCTTAAAGGGACAGTTAAGCTAAATCATAATAATAATAATAAAGTCATGTCATCCTTTACTCACTCACATGCAACCTGCGTGGCTTTTTTTTCTTACGAAGAACACAAACGGAACTTTTTTTTTTTTTAAATACTCTGATCTTCTGAAGTCATACAATAGGTTTGTGTGAGATACAAACGGAAAACACACAGTGTGCCCGGAATTGAGTCAGTGAGAAATGATTAGTTTGACCGATGAGCGAATCATTCAGATATGATTTTGTGAACTGAATCATCAAATTCACAATGCTATTGTATGACGCCGATGACTAGAAATCTTTTGAACTACATGTATGATACTTTTATTGTGTTTTGCGTTATCTTTTAAGCTTGATCGCTCACGTCCCCATTCATTCTAATAGCATGGGTAAAAAAAACGAACAGGGTATTCTTCATTCGCCCTTTGTTTTTCGCAAATGAAAGAAAGTCACACGGGTTTGAGGTGAAGTGATATTAGATACAGACTGTAATTTTGGGATGAACTAGGCTATCCCTTTAATAAGCGATTGCATTATTTTGTGTTCAGGCATGGCTGTTGTCTAGCGTGCACAATTTATGTCAAGTTAATCAGTGATTAAAGTCTATGGGAGTTTGAGACGCGCGCGAACACCGCTGCCCAGCTTAAATCTTTTTGAGCGCGTGAGTGCGCTATGTGTGTGTGCGCATACTGGGAAAGAGAGAGAGAGAGTGAGCGAGCGAGCGTGTGCATGCTCTCGAGAGGTTGCGGAGGTGGAGGGCGGTGTTACAAATTCAGCCATTTGACTGGTGTATGGTTTTATCAGTGTCACATGCTTGTTTGCTCATCAACATTTATTTGAGATGTCTTTATTCGTCTTCATAGATCGGCTTAATCTATGTTAAGGCGGTAAAGTGATTGACAACTTTGAGGTGGCAAACTGCTGTAATTCTGCTCATCATTCTTTTTGAAATGTTTTTGTTTTCTTGAATAATGGCCCACTAAAGATACGTGCTATCTATCTATCTATCTATCTATCTATCTATCTATCTATCTATCTATCTATCTATCTATCTATCTATCTATCTATCTATCTATCTATCTTTTTCAATTTCAAAAGAAATACAGTCAATATTTCCTGTGGTGTGGCACACTATACTACATCTCAGACTACTTTTAAAATCATTTTCCATGTATAATTGCTCACATTAATTGCAAGACCACGCGTTAATTGAGATGATTATTATTTGTTGCTTTACAAAATAATTTGTCACACTGCAGGACCATTTAAAATTAAACTAATTGTTATTTAAAATGGCAAAATGGTATTTAAAAATTGTAGGGGAAAAAGTGCCTATTACAAGACCTGAGGTGTACAATTTCCCTTATAAAGCCCTTATGCAAATCAAATTTAAGCTAGAATGTTGTTGATAATAAAATACATTGACATGTTGTTTGTCATCTACCCATATACTGTCTAAAAATACTTTTTACTAGTTTAGGTATGAAACTGTGTGCCATGTACATAATGGGAATTTTTTTTTTATCAAATTAAATGTGTTCAGCATAAAATTAGGGAAGCTCTGTCACACAGCAGGAAAATGCTCATCAAGTGATATTTTCCAAAAATAACACTTGTTTGTCAGCCTGTTTGCAGAACTTCATTTAATTGTATTGTACGACAAAGAATATGTTGTTGATTATAAATGCACTGGAAATTCTTTGGAAAATACAATTTGAGTTCAGGCTATTGTTGTGGGATTCTGTCTGATCTGACACGCGCGTCACGTCGATATGGTAGTGTCATTCATGCTCTTGCTTGAGGAACCCATACCATCCTTCAATATGCCTAGGGTAGTGTATCTAAGGACCAGATACATGACGTCATGACTTTCACTAGATTAACAGTTAGTATACAGGCCTGGGTTTCCCCCACACAGACGTTGCTGTAAGCTATGTGGGCAGTTTCAAGAGAGAGTTCAGAGTTCTCCCCCACCACAAACAAACACACACACACACACACACATAACCCATAGCCTTTACTCAAAGGGTATTTGCTGTTATGACCCTCTGGCTCTTTTGGGTTGTGTGTTGGAAAGGTCAGCTTCTCTGTAGTGCCGTCAGCAGGAGACTGATCACCTGTATGCAAACAGGTAAAGCATCTCTGTCCTATCTTAGGACTAGCTAGTGTTTGGACACACGTGATGGTATTTTTATAGCAAAAACCTGCTCTGTGCCGCTTCCTGAATACATTTAATTTGTCGATCATTAAATAACCTGGCTGATGAAACATTTCCCTTGGTTTTTATTCGTGACTTATGAATAATTGTTTTCCTCTCTCTCTGAAAGCTGCATGATTAAAGGACTGATGAATGGGTACCTGGTTTAAGAATGCCCAATTTTAGCAGCAACACACTACCAACAGGCAATATTTTAAATAAAAAATTTTTTTGGAGATTCCTTTTCTGTTGGGTTAAGTTAGGGTAACTGAAACCACAGCTGCATTTTCCGTTTGCATATCAGTGACGTCACTCTGAATGACATATGACCAGTGAGGACGAACTGAAATGCTCGATGAACCAGAAAGCAGGCCTTTGTTTAGCACGAGAGATGAAAAAACCCAATAAGATTAAGACCGACACTAAACCGCATCTCCACCAGGAAATCCCACATCTGATCATTTAAGCATTCAAGTGAAATATTCATGTCACCGTGGCCTGATGGGGGAATATTTTGTCATTGTTTATTGGCAGGCAAGCGCTCGAGCTGATTAACGTCAGTTCCACTTAGATATCAAACAGGAAAACGCATGTAGTGAAAAGAAAAGTCTAATTCATATTTGCATATTCATTTAGTTTAAGCCTAACTATGGAACTGCTTTCAGGAAGAGCCAATAGGAGCATATGGTAAAAGCTAATTTTACAGCTTTGGGGCTTTGTTCGTCTCAAATGGTGGGAAGAGAGAAAAAAAACTGAGAGCATAGGCTAAGTGAACAATGTTTCATGTGCTCAAATGATTGTGGGTATTATTCTGAAATTACTGGATCCAGGCTTGGATGAGACAGGCAGTTAAGGTTTCAGAATGTGCTTTTGACCAACAATTTAAAAGGGTTGAAGTGCCGAGGCCATTATGTCATCATTTATTCATATTTAAATTCCCTCCCGACCACTCACGCACATGCACGGGTGCACACGTATGTTCCATCACAGGCTTTTACAGTAAATTACTTAAGCCATGTGTTGGACCAAGCAACTGCTCTCCCATGAACACATGCACACACATGTACATTATCCCTCCTTTGTCTTTCTTGTCCATCAACCGCACTCCCCATTTGCTAATGGATTAATCGGAGCATTGCTAAGAAGGAAGACCTGCTGTCTGCACTGCCCAAAATGGCCCCCTGAGACTTCAGCCGGTCTTATCTACTCATCTGGTCCCACAACCTTCCTTTTGCCACATAATCAAAGGGAATGCTTACATTAGGTCGTGTACGCTGATGGGCTGTTGTGTTGGTTACCAGCACTAAAACATCTTTTCCCAAGATTGCTGGTTGATAAAAGGCAGTTGGTGGTCTTAAGTGCTGCATTGAGGGAATATTGTTCTCTCGCATTAATATTGTTATGCATATAAGCAGTTTAGCGATGCACAACAGGGAGACACAAGTTCAAGGCTTCAGAGATAAGCTTTAAATGAGTGCTAACTTTTGTGTGCTGTACACAATAATATAATTTTCACAGTGGAATTCTCATCTGTGCTATCAAATATGGAAGTGGCAACGATGTTTATTCAAGTTCTCCTGGTGGCAGACCTGGTTTTCACTTAGAAAACACTCAAGGCTGAGTGTTTTCTGATCAATAGCTGTGATAGAACTGACCGTAGGCGTGAAACTCACCAGTTCTCGCTCATAATCAGAGTGGCGAAAGCTGATAAAATGCGATTGGACTCAGATAAGTTTATTTGCATTTATTTATTAATATCAGTGATTCTTGCAGACCACACACCAGCGGCGTTTGGCAGCATGACAGGATGTAAGGCGGAATGTTAATGAGTGGCAAACAAATCTTCCTGTCTTTTGAGTTTTTTATCCCATCTTGAGTTTAATGGGATGGTTTAAAGAGCCATAACTGACTCTTTTGGGTCACTCTTGCTCATTTATGGGCCGGTGATATAAATATATTGACGTAGCAGTCAATGAAAGGGTCCGGGGATGGCTATCGATTAGACAAGCATCCAATTATTTCTAGACAACGTGTTTTTTAACATCCACTTTTTGGCGGTAACTCAAGAGCGTGGTTAGTCCGTCCACGGCGAGGCCACCTTGTGTCGTTCAATATAGTTTTAGCGGCAATTATGTGGCTGTTGGAATGTTATTTATAAGTTTGCTTATAGCGCAAGAGCCATAAGTCACCCTTTCTTCGGGGTTGTTGTATCGATCAGTTCAGAGATCACAGTGTTGAACCAATTTGAGTGCGTTTACCGCTTGCGTTTATGACACGCACATGGGGCGTTTTGATCGGAGACTTTTTAAGCCATACGTTTTGAGGTCGATATTTCCCCCCAGAAAAGGATTTACATACATCAGGGTGCTTGTTCACGTGTAGTGGTTAATGGTGGTCTGGAGGATATTATTTCATCAATGTCAAATGTTTGTCCTGGCATTTAGATCCATCTACAAAAGGTTGCAAGTTGTAGCGGCCCTTAGCCTGTCTCCCTCCCGCCAAATCACATTCTGTCAAATATCCATCTGAGGCTTTGAGCGCTTCAATTCAGGCTGACATTCAAAGCTACACAACCTTTCTGGCAGCCATGGAGACACACGATAACCGGATTCCCATTCTGGGTCCGTCGCTTTGATGCCGTCTGTGATGTGCAGATTGCATTTCTCCATGTGTGAGGAGACGTTCCTGCCTGCCACTCTCACCTCTTTGAGTGACGCTTTGAACCCAAAAGGGCATGACAGAGGAAGGCAAAAAAAAAAAGTCCCCTCTCTTAAATCTGTTCCGGGTAGAGTGAGAGAGGCGGATGGAAAGAAGGTTAGAGTACCCATGAGCTCCATGGGTTAGGGACAGGATCTCCCAGAGCTGTCAGGGTGAATGAGAAAGCACTGATGTTGGTTAAATCTATTAAAGGTAATGTGGGGTGAACCGTGAGCTTGATGGGTGGCGGCCCTATTCAGAGACGCTCGGCACAAACAATGCGAGCAGAAGAGACAGTCCAAATTCTCAACATTTAGAGCTTTAATTGCTCTTTCCGTAGGTTCACAATGTGCCTATTTGTTTGAAAGCATTTCTCTTTCAGATTTGAGCATAAGGTTGTGCCATTTAGACTTGAATTGAGAATGCCATGTAAATTCCAGTTGCAGTTTGAATTTAACCCTTAAATGCATGAATGTTTCGCCAATCATTACTACATATTCGGGTCTTTAGCGACCCGGACCTATATATCCAGCACGGATGGATCTCTAACTGCAGCAAAAAACTCTCTTGATATTTTAAGAACAATTACAGAAGAATAAAATAAAGCATATTTTGTTACCTTTTGAAACATAAAAGGGTTCAATTTGAGCAGATGATTTTACCATCGCTGTCATCGTCAGAGCGCACTTCCACAGTACATTCAACATCTCCCTCACATTCACAATCTCAACCATATTCTCAAAACTATCGTTTTCAATGACTTCATATTCAATATTTTGATCACTGGCAGCTTATTCACCACATCCAGTATCAAATGGCTGTGACATTTATATTTCATTGCGTATAGTAATTGCTCTGCACTAAAGCCATCCAAACCACTTCAATTTTTGCTGATGATATTCGTTTGTTTTATGCCTGCGGTAATGAGAGAAATGTCACGTCATCATTGTGTATCAAACAGTGCCACCTTGAGGAAAAAAGATGCATTGCACATATTGAGTCATCAGATATGTAAATATAGTTGCGCAGGAAAAAATACTTACACATTTACATACCTCGGGTCTCTAGCGACCCTATACACTTTTTACAAAAAATTTATCAGAAAACAGGCGTTCTTTTATATTTTACTATTTTTTTCTTTTTTATATTGTTTATAATTAATAGATTGAGGAATACTAAGAAAGTTGATGTCTACCTTTAAAAAAACGAAAGAAGGGAGAGGGTAGTGAATGGCGTCCCGGCTCGCTAAAGATCCGAGGTATGCATTTAAGTTAAATAAATCAAGTGGAATTAAAATAATGGAAATTCACATAAATTTTAATTTTAAACTTTGTTTTTCTAGGAGGTTACCCCCCCAAAAACATGGTTGTTTCAAACCTGTATACTTTCTTTTCACCTGGGTCGAATGTTGTTTTGGACCCCAGGACGTTTTATTAATCATTCTTCACAAATATCTTTCTTTTATGTAACAGAGAAGAATCCTACAGTTTTGTATCATCAGATATGGTAAATGATGCAGTTGAATTTTTGAGTGAACTACATTTTAACTAGAAAAGCATATAATTTTTTTAGAAACTTTACTAGGTAATTATTACAAAATTTCAACTTAGAATCCGCACCGGTAAAGGTCCTACTTTTTTGTCTGCCATTATGGCTGCACTATCATCGCATGCGATGTTTAAGCGCATCGTGTCAGTAAGCCGGTCTGTGTCAATCAGCGTAATCTCCCTCAGTGGTGTGGCTTTCCACATGACGCAGCATTTACTACACAGTCCAGCCGTTGTTCACTGACAAGTTGCGCAAAACCACGATCATGTATGAATGTGATGGTAGAATTTAACCGCTGATTCATAAGTCGGCTTTACTACAAGAGCCATTAAGATCGCACTGCGATTTATATCGTGCAGCCTATCTCCAATCATCGTCTTTGCATGTGGCAGTAGTGGACACAGTAACTCAAATATGAACCAACATGGTTTTTAGCTCAAAAAAAAAAGAAGAGGCATTTATTTGCTCATGGGTGAAGGAATTTCTTAAAGTGACCATTCGCCCAAAAATTCCGTCATGATTTAAGGCTGTAATACACTACACTACACTACCATACTACCGACTTCATAAATAGTCACAAAGGAAAACTGGGCATCATACACTAAACAACTGAGGATCATACTACAGACTTTAAAGTTGTTCTGATCACAACAAACTCACACAGAAACGTGTGCATTGTTGCTAGGAGACACGTGACAAATGAAAACAACACGTGTTCTAAAATCGACTTAAAATATCAAACAGCCATTACATTGAGTCTCAAGTCATAGCGGTCTGTGACAATCCATACACTATTCGATTTTCTGTGAATCTTTTTTCCCATCCTAATCTGCAGACTGCTCGGAACCTTCGTCAAACTGTATTCAGACTGTAAATCGGGGCGAAATCATGGCAAAAATCGGGTAGGGTATTCTAGGTTCTATACTCATGCCCACGGCACCTTCCATTCGCAAACCTGTATTACTCTCTGTGGAACATAAAAAATCCCCCACTGAGACATTTTCAAAAGTTCTTCTTTGAGTTTTCACAGAGGCAAGTAATCATACAGTGGGACCATATTGTGGGTCGAGTAATGTTTTTTTTGATAGAATTGTTAAAAGGCCGGGCGGTATCATACCACACACAGTTTCACACCCATTCTCCTGTTCTCTTGAGTCGCTACAGAGAGTACTGCTCCTTCAATCTCCAAAAAAGTCTTAGTTTTTATCATATTTAGAAAAGAGATACAGCTTTAAGATATCTCTCCATAAAAATGTCGTAGCGTCCTGGATGTGTGCCATGGGCAGAGCTAAAGAGTGACGAGCAGTTGGTGCCGAATGCAACAAAACATACATTTGATGCGTTTCACTTATCTATCTTTGCAGTTCTATCAGACACCGCACGAATCTTTTATAGCGGTGAACCCGCTCCATCTTTCTATCAAAAATGTGTCCATCCCTCGTCGACGGTCCTTGTTTATAAAACGTTCTCCAATAAACCACTTGTGAAACTCCGTTGCTGCTCTCCTCCAGAAAAAACTGTATCCTTGTTTACATAACGCGGTTCGTTGCGGAAGTCTAACCAATGTTATCTTTCCTTCAACCAAAAACACTTCTTTTGGATTGGAATCATTCTTCCTAGCAAGTCCCTGTGCAGCGCGCCGCCGCGCCGGATGAAGCGCATTGATGGGCGCGATCTCGCTCTTGCTCTGGTCAATGCATGCGCGTTCTTCCGGGAGAAATGCCCATATAAGGAGTTCCACCCTCGTTTACGTCATATAGCCACGATCGAAAAATCTTCTCCGTACTTTTACTAACCGGAGTAGATTTTTTGGGGGGGGGGCCAACAAAAAAAAAAAAAAAAAAACCAGAAATACTCTTTCATGCGTCCAATTGTTTTTTGAAACTTTGTCCATGCTTAGCATGAGAATCCAACTCTTTAACAGTGTAAACAACTCTGAATGCATGAAACAGCATTGTAGCCCCCCTTTAGCTATATTTAAAATTCAACCCTGGTACAATCAGGAAAAAACTCCCCCAGACAGGAATTACGCATGGTAGTTTCAATTGCGGCAGAGGTTGCCAGCGAAAGAGGAAGTGGGAGCCTTTTTGAAGTCAATAGGTCCATTTTAGATGTACATCATCCATCTTTACCATGCGGTTGCTCTTGGTACGTAGCTCTAATGAAAAAGGGTCAAATGTTATTCCCACTTACAATTTAGTGGCCTCTTCCCTCATGTTCACATCCCTTTTTAGCACCTCCTACTAAATCATGCTCAGAGGGGCTGAATTGTTGTCTTTGTGAGCCTAAATAATAAATTATACTGGTTGTGTGATTTAAAAGGATTACTGGTGGGAGCAAAAGGGAGGATAAATGAATGGGTGGATGAGGCTGCGGCTGGAGGAGTGCACAATAAAAAAATAACATTGTGGAGATGAAAACCTTGAACCCAAATCTCAGAGGAGGAAGTTCAACTGCAAGTTCATGCCCACTAAAATCACACGTAGGAGTATCATTAAGGATTGCCAAACAAAAGGGTTCCCGAAGATGCATGGCATATAAAATCAATTTATTATTCCCTTTTCGAATTTCCAAAACGGCTTTGCCGCATGACTTTACATGCCATAGTCGGATAGCACTGGATTTTTGACAGGTTAAACATTCAGTAAACCTCATGGTGAAAATGATTAGGACAGCTCCTGAGAGGCAGGGGAAGAAGCATCCTCTCATGCGATAAATTAGTTCCAGCTCTCGCAGGCTGGAGGAGCTCCCTCAGAGCTCCATGTTGTTTTAGCCTGCACCGTTCTAATGCGATTTTAAAAGGTTGAAAGTTGGAGTAGAGGTAAATAGTTGATTATGTACACACAACCGGTGCAACATCTGCTTCGGTTCACATCGGGGAGAAAAGAAGCTTGATTTTTTTCCCCCTTCCTGAACCTGTTTCAGCACATCGAGAACGGTGGCCTAAGGGGCTTTTGTGACGCCTCCCAAAATTCCTGTCTTCGTGAGCGGGTCTTTATCTCCCTTCACATGCAAATTTAATGGTTGAGGGAGTTTTTTAAAAAACTTTCTGCACCGACATCACACATTTCCCCTGTTTTGCTGCTGCTTTTGTGATAGGAGTACCGCAGAGAGCAGGATGAAGCAACAGTCTTCCCTAGCTGATCTGACTTTGTCTTTCTTCTCTCAGTGTCATTTGAGGGAAACTTTAGGACGGATCCGTCTCTCTATTTATTCAAGAAATCCCACCTCTGGGTGTTTGCCCTTTTCGCTCCCTCCCTCCTTCTCCTCAAAATCCCTTGTTTCTTTATTCATCCTGTGTGACAGCACTTTCTGCATTCAGCACAAATTGATTTATTTACCATCCAGAGGGGTCAAGTACAATGGGCCTTATGTTAAAAGTCCCGTAGATGTGCGTGAAGGAAAACAAAGAGTGTGCTATGCTGAATATAAAGACTGAGGAAGCTGTGCTCGTTAGAAGGCCATTGGAAAAGAAAATTGCTGGAGTGGTGAGTGGTATATCTGAAAGAGCCCTGTAGGCCTTGCTATACCAGTAGTCTGCCATTTTGTCACCCTATGGCCTCCACTTTACTATGCTATTCTAATAATCCTATTGGCCTGTCCTGTAATTTTCCTCACAGCAAATGAGGCAATTGCACATCCAACATTAACCTCCACAGAAATGAGTTGTAACAGCTAAAAGCCATGGTTTCTGCCTTAAAAATGGCAGCTTTTTAATAGCAGGGCTAACTCAAAGTGTTCATATTAGCCATTATGTGAACTAAAAGCCACTGTGGAAGAGAAAGAAACAAGAAAAGGGAAGAGATTGCAGTCAGATTTCCCTTCCCCCCTTTTTACAATGCTAACCAAGTATTGTATATTTTTGGCTGGTCCTAATTTCAGATTTTTGACACATCCGACAGCTGGTCTTAAAACTACAGTGATATATCTGGGATTTATTCATAAATGTATAAACATAAATAATTCTGCTGCTTATAACAAGTCACCAGCACTTTCAGTGCACTTTAAGGAGTCCACTCCATCTTCTGAAGTGCCGTTCCAGCGACATGAGGCCATAATATATTTGAAAGGAACTTAGTTGCTGTCTGCTAGCATCCATGCTGAAAGCTTAGGGTGATAGCACACTAAATTTAACCACAAGCTGACCAACTTCCACTTCTTTTTTTACATCCTTATTTGGAAATACCTGTAAGCGCATTCAAAGCGGTCAGAGATAACACCATTCTTGGGAGGTTTTCGAGCGCTTATCGTAGATCTCATACTAAAGGTATTTAAGCTAAAAGCCTGTGCCTTTGGTGTTCCCAGCGTCTTAGGTGGACTATTTGCAGGTGGAGAGTTTTAATTCCTTTTCTTGCTCCCCGTCTCACTCTATCCCCCTCTGGTTGAGGCTGCACACACATTTTCGGAAAAGATTTCTTCAAGTGTGTTCCTTGGAGATAAGAGGCGATGTATTTTTCTCTGGGCAGTGTGCTAATCTTCTGCTGTTCTATATATAGGAGACACAAGCTAAAGTATTTGTTTGATTCAGGCCCATGCAGTGGTCTCATGACCACATTTCGGCTGTCATTTAATGAAATTGACCTACGAAACACAATGTTCCTCACACGGACGCAAAACCAAGGAATAGAAGGGCTGAATTTTTCCCTTTTTATTTCTGTGTCTGATGCTCAGTAAGTTCACAAGAAGTTTGTCTTAAAATGAAGCAAAAGCTCAGAAAGCAAAACAGCGTTATTGTGTTGACGTCAGATTTTAGTCATCATAGCATCCCCATTCATCTCAGTGAAATGACTGACTGGCTGAGGTCACCACAAGAACACTGTTAGTCTCAAGCCCTTCACTAACAACCATATTGAGCTGTGATGTTAAAGGTAGTAGACAAGAAAAATGTAAGTACATTGATGCCATTAAAGGGATAATCATACAGGTTTGGAAAGACATGATGGTGAGTAAATAATGAAAAGATTTTTGGGTGGACTAAACCTTAAAGAACCCTCCAAACAAAATCTGACACTGGAAATATTTTCCATTAATACATCCTTACCAAAAAAACTATTTTATCAGAACACACAGCTACTTTGGAACAGATGTCAATAAAGAAAGATGCTTTTTGGTCAGTTATAGTTATGGCATCTATCAGCTAGCGTTAACTTCGCCATGCTAACTTGCCAAACCTTGACCCACTGCTAGTCATCAGCCTTTTTCACTTGGTTCAAAGTCTTTTTTATTCAGTTCAGGCAACAGAAGTAGAACTTTCAGTATAATTTCTCTTATTTTCTTGCACACTGCTAACTCATGCATACAGAAGGGTAACGTATCATATCTCTGTAAAGCTTTGGAGCATGTTTGATCCTTTTCATGAACTCACCCCAGTGGCTCTCGTGTCTCAGATGGGCCGAGGCAGCCAATGGCTCAGTGCTATGGCTGATCCATTTTATCTGCAGCATCAGACACTGCACCATCCTGGGCGGCAGTGCAGATACTTCCCCTCTCATCTGCTAAACACCTCAACACTGTTTTCCAGCTAAGAGCTAAAGATGCAGTGCAGTCTCTATCTCTCTATTTATATATTTATTTGAGAATTGTATTCTTAAGTTGTTGTTTTTTTCCTCTGCATTGAAATTGATATTTAAACCAACATTACTATTTTGACTGTGATATTGCTTTTGCATAATAATGTATATACACACATTAAACAAGCTTACATTGAGTGAATTATATTTACACCACATTGCCAATTGCTTTGTCTATTTTTGCCAGTCAAGTTAAAAATGGAGCCAAAACAAAATTCACTGTTGTGCATGGGTCTCCAAGCAGCACATAGCAGTGGCGTCACTGAATGAATTTATGTTTTTGAACAAAACAGTGAACTATTTGATTACAGTCACTTACATGCGTTTTGAAATGAATTGGTGTTTTTGAACAAAACAGATGACTGAATGACTCAATCAGTGATTCAATTCAAGTCACTTAAACATACTGTCACATTGTAACCTGCAGAAAAGGTCTCACAAAATTCTCACAACTAATGCACAGACTACCAGAATATGAAGTTTTGCATTATTACACAAATTGCATTAACAGCCATTTTGTCACATAATTTGCATTAACAGTTTTCATTGATTTCAATGAATAATTCATTTAAAATCATTCCTAAAGACTGTCGCTAGTTGTGACCTACTGGTATATCGATGTAACCTACAGAAAAGATCACAAAACATTCTCACAACTAATGCACAGACTAACAGTATATGTAGTTTTGGGTCCTGCCTAAAATATTTAGACATTTAAAGATCTCTTTGTCACGTAATTTGCATTAACAGTTATTCTTTGATTGATTCATTGAATGATTCAATTACTGTAAAATCATTCATAAAGACTGTCGCTGCAAGGTCACTTAAAAAAATCAGTATATGTAGTTTTGCATCCTGCCTAAAATATTTAGACTTATAAAGCTCTCTTTGTCACGTAATTTGCATTAGCAACCATTTCGACTCGAAACAAGCATGACTTGAGTAGAAACTCCAACACAAAGCTCTAAAGACAAAGCTCTCCTTCATATTCAATATTGTTTTGATTTTGCTCAGATATTCCTCAGGTGTTTGCGTTTTATTGGAATCCGTGGCTCATTTCTTGTTCTTGGCCAGGGAAAGTGTTTTTAAATTTTATCTTAGCTTGTGCTGTTGTGGTAACTGAATCCTGAGTGCCCCAAGGAGCTGTGTGGTAAAATGGCTGGGAGGAAACTGGCTGCCCTCGTCCTTGCTCTCGTTGCCAGTGGCTATGCTGCATCCCTCTGCATGATTGAAACTACAAAGCAAAGCTTTCTTTATCTTCTCATCAAGTTCAGAACATGCCCTGGCTTTGTTTCCCCCGCTTTTAAATAAAATGAAATCTACAGTATAGTGATGCTATAATGGTGTGCCCAGGCCTGACAAGTATTTGAACAAAAACATCAGGTGTCTGCAGGTCTTTCTGAACCGCCTGCTTTGAAGGAACAGAAGGTTTTGTTGCACGAACCTGATAGTTGAAAGCTCTGATGTTTCTATACAAGTGATGTTTATGTCCTGCATTCACCTTCCTCTTTCTGTCCGTTCAATGCTTTCACACAATATTTCAAGAAAAACGGCAAAGATTCACATGATAAATACCCCTTTCTTTCAGCTGCTTCTGATTTCTCTGTCAGTCATTTACAATAGTAATGTTTTTGCTCTGTTATAGTGGGCGGATGTGCAGAGAGTTGGAGAAGGCACTGCTTCTCCCAGAGGCTCACATATGTTTCATTTAAGCATCAAGATGTTTCTTCTAAAAGAGTGTAATTTTTTCAATGTTACTCAATTTTTTTTTTTTTTTTTTTTTTCAAAAATACTCAATATTAATTAAGAAATGAATTGGTTGATTTACATGAAAAGGTGTAAACACTGTGGCTCTGGTGTTATCAAAACATTGCTCTGTTTGTTTGAACATCTTGACCTGGCTGACAACAGCAACACTGGCTTAACCAATGGTATTTGGCATTTAGTGTGGGACTGTTTGTTTGACCAATGGCAGATGAGGGATATTTACCAAGAACCTGTTTGAAAACTATTATTTTTGTAATTCTGTTCAGTTCAACTTGAATTCTCTGCTGGCTCTCCATTCACTCTTATTGCAGTCTATGAAAAACAATAACAATATTAAAGCAGTCTCATTTATGATTGTGATTAGGGATGCACTGATATTAAAATTCTGTCCAATACAGTTAGCCAATATGTTTTTATTTATTTGTTTTTTTTATAGTTATGGCTGATTGATAAATGACATATTAAAATTCTATACTAGTGTTATCGAAATAAATAGATAGAACATCAAACTAAAACAATAATTTAAAATGCTACAGGTGAATTTAAACATAACAACATTACAATGTACAGTATGAAAAATGGATGATCATTTTGACTGGAAATTATCTTACATAATTAAATATCCGATGTCAGTGGTTGCTATTGTTAACTAAAACTTTTTTGTTGTTGTTAGTTGACATAAAGGTAAAATATAAATATTAGATGAAAAACTAACTGATGAAAACTTACTGAATAAATAAGCTAAATCTAATATTTTAAATGACTAATAATAAGACAAAATACAATTAAATAAAAAAAAAAATAAAAATTAAAGCTGATTCTAAATATTTATAAATAATGATAAATGAAACTAAAATAACACTGATGCCAGTACATTACAAATCTCTAATATTTGCTGACAAGCAATACGGTATTAATATATCATGCATCCCTAATTATGATTTGTAGAAATTAATGATAGAGATGCCCAAACTGGCACCACCTCTGTTCATCAGACTGGATGTCAAGTTTGGTCTTGTGCAGTCCATTGGGAAAGAGGGCAGTTGGTGGGTGTGGTTAGGACCAACAAAAATGGCTCTGTCTTCAAAGTGTAATGCAGATGGCTTCAGGGTAAAATTCCATTTCCCCTCTAAAACGCACACAGACACAGACCCGCAATGACCTCCCCACCCAAATCTCACACATACCCCACAAACAGATGTGCCTTTGCTCATACACACACACACACACACACACACAGAGGAAAGTAATGAAAAAAATCAGCTTCATCGCTGCTTTTTTGTGTGCCAGCAGCTTTATTCAGGTGAATTCATAAGCAGTTGAATACCGCTGTTCCAAGGCCTACATCTATCTTTCAGCTGTGCTGTGTGCCACAATGGCACTTAAAATTTGAGTAGAGCTGATTTAAAAATAATCCACTATTTAAAATTAGTGCTGGAATATCATACTAAAGTATTTCTGAAGGTTTTCCTGTCTTTCTAGGCTTTGTTATATGATAAAAAGCCCCCATTTTACCCTTTTTGCCAGGAGCACTGGTCTGGGAAGTGTGCCGGACAGCCATGTGCCTGAACCGAAGTGAGGGCCTTTGAAGTTTTAAGGCAGATTTCATTTCTTCATCCGATCCCCAGCCGAGATCAACTTATAATGACTAGGCTTCATATTCTTTTGAAGGAGCAGGCCTTGAATCAAGTTGCATTTTAAAGAAAGGCCACAAGTTATATTTTGCCTCTAAGGCGGGAGACTGTAGACTAGCATAGTTCTCAGCATGTCTTTTTGAAACCGCTTCATCATAAACATGCAGTGAAAAGGACTTTCAGAAACTGACCTTTTGGTTTTCCATGGCCTTTAAGTGAAATGCTTGAACTTTGGGTCTAGAGGACTTGAAGATCTAGTGGATGGACCGGAAAGGATCGTTGTCAGCTATATAAACGTACAGCACGGGTTCCTATGTGTTAGGCATCATTGGTTTATTTGCTTTCCAAAAATAAAAACCTATTTAATCTCTGTGTTTGCTGCATTTCAAAGACATCAGGTGTTCAAAGAGGTTATTGGAAACTCATATTATATAAATATGAATTAGAACAATAGATGCGTCTTACATAAAATAAGCCCTTTTTAAATTGCATTACAATCCCTGTCACGTTTACTGCTTCAGACCATACCAAACAGCTTTTCTCTTGAAGGTGATTACATTTACATTGACTAAAGTATGTCGAGGAACAGAAAAAAAGGATGTACATTGTTTTAAAAGCCTAAAGTTGTTATACAGCTGACTGGTGTGGGAATAGTATTTCTGCCCTCTCTCAGATTAAAATAACATGCATGAGTCTAACACCTTCTGATGCACAGAGTAAACAGCGTAAATGATTCAACACATGTTCCCTACATCCAAACCAGCTCAGAAACACCTTCCCCAGCTCTCATCCGATTCATTAGCTTCTGCCTGCAGTTAACCGATGTGACCAGGATCTTAGTGACTTCACGCAATTGACTACATTACAGCTATGCCATCCAAACAGACACACGGTGGGGTCCAAAGAACTAAAATATTTACGATTCTGCACTATTTCTAGATTCATGCTGTTGTCATTAAAGAGACAGTTCACTTCATTTAGTTTTCATATAGTCACCCTCATGCTGTTTCAAACCTGCATGACTTTCTTTCTTCTGTATAATACAAAAAAGTTTTTTTTCCCATGCAATGACAGTCAATGTTGTTGTCGAAAATTCTTCAAAACATCTTCTTTTGTGTTCTGCAAAATTAATAAAGTCAGAAAGACAGGTTTGTTTAAAAAAAATTAAAAAGCGCTTTTTCAGTAATTATAGCATAAATACTGGCAGTACTACCTTACTTTATGGGATAATTGTGTTGAATAATGTGGTAAAGAAAAAGATTTTGATTCAAGTTAAAAAAAGACTAAATTAAAAATAAAAATACAAAATACTGGTTTACAGTGTTGGGCAAGTTACTAAAATGTAATATATTATATATTAGTTACTGTCTTTTGAAAGTAATTAGTTACATTACAATATTACTGTCTCTGAATTATAATGCGTTACACTACTTTTGAGTTACTTTTGAGTTACTTTCACCAAAATATCCACATAAGTATTACAAAATGTAGTTTATTGCTGCTCATTCTACATCCAGTGGAGGATAATGTGGTAGGTCTATATAGCATAACATTATAAAATCATATTTAGATACCGGTATAGGTCTATATTAATGTTACGTTGTAGTTTAGGTTAGAAACAGATAAGCAGAAACCGCATTATTACATTCATTAATAACACCGGTAAATAAAGCAAAATGTTATAATGTACTAACAATAAACACAATACCTAGCCTATAGGCTATTTTGAACGGTTTCAGAAGAAAACAAGAATGAAAAACTTAAGTTGCTAAACATGCCAAAACGAATTAGGCTGGCTAATTCAATGCGAAACTGAAAGCAAATGGCGTTCTCGCGCAGCCTACCTCTCTCAATCGGCATTAATCCAATTAAATGTGTCCATATTTGAGATGTATTTGAATGCTAAACTATTATTTACTATTACACCAGGCGAACTTAACGTGCTTAAAAAAACATCCTCGTCACATGAGCTAATGTGTGTTTGGCCCGAGCTCAGGCTGAACGGCACGGATTGTAACTACGCAGTACGCACTATTTAAATTAACCAGTGTATCTATAGCCTATGTTTGGTTGACTGTATTTTATTCTGATAATGAACAGGCGGCAACGTTTGCAATGCTGTATGTGTGTGCGTGAGGTGCCGGCACGATCGAACAGCGGAAACAAACGAACATCGAGATTCGCTTACATTTTAGTTTTTCCGTTCAGGGGTAGAAAAGGAATAAACAGCTTGAATATAGATTCTGGTAAGGTCGCAGCCTGATGGTTAGAGAGTCGGACTTGTAACCAAAAGTTGTGGGTTCGAGTCTCGTACCAGCAGGGATTGTAGGTGGGGGGAGTGAATGTACACTGTCTCTTCCACCTTCAATACCACGACTGACGTACCCCTGAGCGTACACGTTCACGGTGTGTGTTCACTGCTGTGTGTGTGCACTTTGGATGGGATAAATACAGAGCACTAATTCCGAGTATGGGTCACACATGTCACGTCACTCACTTTCACAAATGGGCGGGAATTAAACGCCCCTTTCTGTTGATTGGTCAGCCGAAGATCAAACCTTGCCATCATCAGTTCTTCTGCAGTATCACGCAGCAGAATAGTAGTCCTCTGCTGCTGCAGTTGTATGGATTTTTAACGCATTTATTGCAACTACATTTCTTTTTTCATCAAACAAACAGGCTACTGAATAGCTCGACACAACTCATACCGGGGCAGAGTCTAGACAGGGCTTTCTTCTTTGTAGATATAAATTCTATTCTTTGCATCAGCTGGGCATGGCAGGGTATGATATGACAGCTGTCATAGCCTACCCTGCTCACCCAGTAAATCTGTTTGTTTAATTAATACATTTTTATATAATATTATTTTTAGTTAAACTTATTTTTGTTGCTTGTCTGCGCTCGTCCGCTGCCTTTTTCTCTTCTCCGACCCCGCAGCTCTCTCCGATAACTCGTGCTATTTCTCCATGTTGAGAGTTTGGTGTCGCACATATTGCACCTGATTATGCATTCTTATCCTTTTCTCCTACGAACTGAAAATAGCAGGAGTGTGTCCATCTCACAAATGTAGAATCCGTCTCAGTTATCTCAACCATCGAATTACAGCAACAGGAAACAGACAAACTATTTTACCCGCTGAATTTTTTCTCTGGTGCTGTTTTGCGGTGTTGGTAAATTCACCACTTAATTTTGAGTTAAAATATGTTGTTGTAAAAAAGTAATATACTACTGTAATATTATTACTTTTGTAATGCGTTACTCCCAACACTGCTGGTTTAGAATGACAAGAGGGTGAGTAAATATAACAAAATTTTCATTTTTGTAAGAAAATTTATATGAAGGCATTCCGAATTTCATGTTCACAATTCAGTTCAACTTTAAACTCAAACTATTATGCTGAGCATACATGTATGATTTAAAATGAAGAAAATTTGCATTCAATTAGTGGTCTCAGACTTTTGGACCTCACCCAACAGTATGTGATTAAAAGTTATTTTATTAACAACATGATAATGTAGCAAGTGTGTGCTGAAAATGAGAAGAATCTGAAATTTCCTTATTAACATGTTAATTAGCTTGAATTGACTTTTTTCCTTCATGGCAGTAATACAGTGGGCATTTTTTGGTCAGCGTTCCCCCGGTGATTTAAAAGAGGCCAGTCTGATTGTATAGCAGTCTGCGACGGAAAAGGAACTGGTGTAATTGCTTTAAGTTTTGCAGAGCAATCACTACATGGGATTATAACTAGATTGGTGGCACTACCTATCAACCTCCCCTCCTGCCACCAGCACTCCCCCAATCTACTCCCTCAATTTTGAGCTATTGTGTTTTTTCGCCATCACTTTCACGCTCCGTCTCCATCTCTTTCTCCCACGGTTTCAATCTGTCTTTCTTTGCATGCCGCAAAAGCGGTGCTACCTGATGCTCAACATTCCATCATTCTGCATATAAATATAGAACAATAATTATCAGACTCGCCTCTGATGTAAGTTCCTCAACATATTTTGAGCATTGTTTTTTTTCATTGTTGTTTGATTGAGAAGCCCTTGGTTTCCAAAAAGTCTGTGAATCATTGTCATGGAATTAGTCAATCCAACTGTATCATTAAAGACCAAGCCGATATTGATTCAAACTGTCAGGCTGCTGATTTCAAAAAAGCTTCAGTCAATTCTGAAGAGCTTGACTCTGTGGCCATTAATGGCCGTCTTATCTGCTGAGAACTGACTGGAGAACCTTTTTAAAAACCAATCAGCGTGTGCCCACACAATCGCCATTGTATCTCCCTTTCCCAATGTCCTCTGTTACTCAGGCTTACCTTTTGCATGATAAATTGGCCGGAACGGTTCACCCCGCACGACACTGCTGAATCAATTTAGCCACATATGAAATGGCAGCTCGAAGTGCGAGACGAAGCACAGTAAAATAAACTTTCAAGGTATTTCATATTGAATAATGGATGTGCCAGAAGCCATTACAAAATCATTCCGTTTTCCATCCTCCCATCACCAGCAGTGAATATGAGGCATTTCTAGCAAATACGGTAATAAAGCAACTGTATGATTCACAGACGGCAAGTTGTTTTACTCCAGATACTGTGATTAAATATGGATGTTCTTCAATATAGAGACTCTCAAAGAAATCTTTTCAGATTAACCATAGTTCCCTGTTTGGCACTCTCGGCCGAATGTACCATATGTGATATTCTTTGTTTGTTCTTTGCTCTTTCATTGAGGGGCCCTGCCACATTGCTTTCACAGTAATCGCAAATGGCAGTGGTGATATATCATTGTACATAAGGCTACGCCATGTGTCCCAAAAAAATATAAAAAATCCAAAAGCTCACATGGACGTCAAAGACGACAAGCAAAGAAGGGAAGCACAGTCTTCCTTGGCAGCAGCTTTATTTCTCAAACAGAGGATGTGCTCAGTGTACTAACGCTTTTCTGTCTGTCTTAGTGATTGTGTGCGCCTCCTTAATTGAAACCTGTTACTGTTAATTTTTCTGCTTGGTGAAATGAATTTGAGCTTCTACAAGCACCACCTAGAAGGGGTCTCAAAAACATAGACAGCGAGAACAGTTGGCATTTCTTTCACGTAAAAGAATATTCTGGATTATATAATCGACAGTGCTCGTAGCATTATGTTGATTACCATAAAAATTAATTTACTCTTGTTCCTCCGTTTTTTTTTTTTTAAAAACAAGCAATCTGTTATGTAGAGGCACTAACAGTAAAATGGAATGGGGCCCATATGTAAATGTTAAAATACCCACTGTTTCAGTTAGTAGACTCACAAGACGTAATCAATGTGTGCTAACTCAATTTTTCTGCGAAAATATCCAGAATTTCTGTATATCCAGAAAAAGTTATAAATTTATATCCAGTTTTACAACTTTGTTGCCAGTACAACATACCCATAGACACTAAAACCCTAAAATAACTATAAAAATATGATTTAAAGGAATAGATCCCCCCCCCAAAATAAAACTTTAATCATTTACTTACTTTTATGTTCAACATAAGAAAGAAACTCATACAGGTTTGGAACCACATGAGGGTGAGTAAATGATGACAAAATGTATGTCTTTATGTGTGTATTTATAAATATAAATGCTTTTATAAAATAATAAGCTTCACATTTCTGCTTTTAAATCCTCCTAAAAGTGACCCCATTCACCTCCATTGTAAGTGCTTCAATCATAACCTGGATTTTTGCTTTTTTTTGTGACCAAAAACAAGGAAAGAGTCAAAATTATTTTTTGTGGTAATCGACATGCCATAAATGTCATCAAATGAACCTGACTTGTATTGAACACAACAGTCTGTTTAATTCACAATGGGCCAAAAACTCAGACATGTAAATGAGATCAAGAATCCGTCCTGGAGGAGGTGTAGAAGGAAGGGCGGCGCTGCTTTTGAAGGATTTATATAGACAAGCAATGCTCATATCTACCCTCTGATGTTAGAGACAGCATACATTTTATGGGCAGCCTCTGAAGTTTCTCTTTCTGACCTCCCACCCCTGTCTGCAGAGAGTTCCTGATATCCATCTTAAACACACAATCTCGGCAACTGCAGTTTTGAAGCTCGAGACACCGCAGCCTAAAAGTCACGCTATGCTCACTGGTAATTTACACCTTCTCAGTTCTCACTCAGTCCTAACTAGTGAGCGTTTCTGCCAATTATATCTATGACACACGGAAGAGACGAAAGTGGCTCCTGCCGATTCTATTCCTCTGGGTATTCACAGTGGTCCAAATATATCTCCTCTGATCTGCTACCCTAATCAGAGTTTCATCCATCTCTGGGTTTTGAAACAGCTGGATTAGTCTCTGAACCACACAAGCTTAACGGATTCCAGACCGACGCAATCGGCTTTGTGTTTTCTTGTGGAAACTGCCTCAAATGGTCTCAAATGTCAAATGTTAATCACTGACAAACATTACATTTGTGAAAATTCTCTTATACAGTGGTTCTCTACATAATAGAATGCCGGGAGGTTTCTTTTTGGTGATTTACTCGATTCTTACTCTGTTTGTTTGCTCGTGTCCTTTTTTTCCATTAGAACCAGTTAAATGATTGATTATAACGACACACAAATGGCTTTGGCCTTGACAGTGAATCAGGTCTCCAGGCGAAAGTCTGTGCTT
Source organism: Sinocyclocheilus anophthalmus (assembly GCA_018155175.1). NCBI lineage: Eukaryota > Metazoa > Chordata > Actinopteri > Cypriniformes > Cyprinidae > Sinocyclocheilus > Sinocyclocheilus anophthalmus. The sequence continues at coordinate 66,503 of JADLZN010007867.1, read as the reverse complement.
GTGTGACTAATGCAGTGATGAGTGTTCTTCTGGAGGAGTTTGAGTGAGCGTCTTTTAGATAAGCAAGGAAAAAACGAAGTGTGAAAATAATGAGTGTTTGGACAAACACAATCAAACGCTCGTGTAGCTTTGGAAATTACTTCCTCCATTTTCTCGTACAGCTCTAGGACCTGAGCAGAACTAGTGAAGTAGAACCTCACAGAACTTTCATGAAACTAAATGGCCCTCATTTGTTTACATCATCACCTCTTCGTGATTGGTTGGAAGTTATCACCATGGTCTGCTGTTCACTCCTTTAATTGACTGAAACTTGTTAGACATAAATGTATGGACGGCATTAGCATATTTTAATTATATGAAGATCCACCTCTGCGCAGCCCAAGAGTAATTTCAGAGCGGTAGGAAGATAAACTGACGTGTCATTAACACACATCCTTTATAACAAAACACACACACAAGTAAGTCCTCAGAAGAAGAAAGTAATTAATTTATCTTAACATCAAAGTTCTTCCACACAGTATTTTCTTTAGGTGCTGTCTTGGAAGAGGTGTTAACCTTGTCTGATAGATATTGATGGTGTTAAATCGTCTCACCCTGAAAGAATAAGTTGACCATCAGATGCATATTATGCGCAAAAATGGCTGAAATTGGCAGTTCAAATCTGGTTGAAAACTTTCAGGAGTGGGTAGCAACCATTTTGCCTGAAAACAAAGTTGTGTTTATGAGGTATAACGGTTTGATACAAAGAGTGTTTTTTGAGGACAAAGTAATCATTCTTGTATTGACATTCCTGACGTTCAAACAAATCATGGTTCTAGCAATGCCAAGGCCATGGGTTCAATTTAGGGAGTGCAAAACTGCATATTTTTAAAAAACATTTAAATGAACAAAAATGTCAAAAAAATAACTTTTAAACAGAATATGAAAAGATGTAAAAGAAAAATTGTAAGCTGCTTTGTATAAAAGTGTCTTCCAAAATAAAATAATTAAAATGAAATCAAATAAAAAATAAGTAAACAATAAGATTTGGGCCATAATTACTGCTAAAAGAAAAGGTCTGGCTTTACAACACTATGTTGTAGTTGTTTGATTAAGATTATCTAGCAAACTATGAAGGTCTGATTGAGGCTTAAGGCTTATAAGGGAGTTGATTAAGGGGATCTTTACTATCTTTAATAAGTTCTGGCTGTTGATAGAACAGAAGAGTCTGCTTTAGAGATGTGATCTCTTCTGGCTCAAGTACAGTGGCTATTTTCTGTCCTCCATTCCTGGCACCTCACTCAGCATTGCTACCGTCCTCCCGGTCGGTTTGTTGTCACAGGCTTGCGGTGTCCCACACAGCTCCGTCCTGGGTTTATCTAAGCTAGTGAGAGTGGATGGATGATTCCGGAACGACGAGCCTGATAAGGCATCGACAGGCCTGTGTGGGCTGCAAACCGCCTGGAAAGAGCCTGCTAACCTCTTCTAGAGCCCCCCATAACAACTCCTCCAGGGCTTTATCTGAGACTCTCAGAGACAGGGTGACCTCAGCCCTTGACTCACCTATCTCTCCGAGCACTCCCCTTCTGATAGCGAGCACAACACTGGGCCCTCTGTGGCCAGCGTCACACACACCTGCCCCCCTCCTTTCGCTCCCCTGCGGCCTGCTGCCAAGGCCAGCAGCCCCTGCTTGGCAAAATGGATGAAATGGAAGAACGAGAGCACGCTGATATGAGCCACGACACCAGCCCTCTCCCTTGTTGCCATCATTCCCATCTAAACTCAACTCTGACAGCCCTCAATGGACCTTTCATGCATCTCAAAGGTTCCTCTGTCAGTCCGTGTCTAGATTTCATATTCTGTGATGCCCTCTGTGGGTCAGAGTTCTCCAACATTTCAATCTTGCACCCGCAGGCACACTTCAAGTGTCATATAGTCAGTAGCCAGATCTTTTTTTTCTACCGTGCCCTTTTCAGATACTGTGACTCATCTTAGAATGTGTTGACAGATTGTTTGGTCATTCTCATTTCCTGCTCATTCCATTAGTGCTAACGATACAACTTTGTTTTGATTCTGTGTTGGTGACTCACATGGTTAGCACTGTTGAGTCTCTGTAACTCCATTCATTGGTCTCAAGCAAGACCTGTGGAATTTCAGGCACATTCATAAAAAAGTGAGGGTTCTTTTTGCTTATATATAAGAAAATAAACAATAAACTACGAAGGAATTTTACCTCAGATAAAAGGAGTTTTTATTTGGAACACTAAGAGTGCCAGAAGAATCGGTTAATAATTTATTCATTCAAAAATTTAAATTTAAATAAATAAATTACATCACTTTTCAAAATGACAAATAAATGGGAATTTATAAGACTGTGTGTTTAATTTATGTATTAATGTAACAAAATAATGAATTAACTCAATAACAGAAAAGCATTTGGCAAATGGACTGTTCAATGTTATTTCTTTTAATGCAGTTTAAAAGTTAGTTTTACAAAGCATTGGTCAATTTATTTTCTAATTAGTTTGCTTTTATTTATCCATCTGTCAAAGACAATGAGTTAATTCCTGTATGATATTTAGACTATATTGTAAGATACACTGCCCTAAATAACAGCACAGTCAGTTTGTCAATTTATTATTTGTAGCATTTAACTACATATTAAAAAAACAACAACATTGTCTATTTATTTAAATATGAAATGTAATTTATTGGTTAATCTGTACATTGAAAATTAATTTCTTCATTTTATTGGCACTCCATACTCTTAGACATGACACAAAGATCTACTCAAATCACATGAATGCTAAACTATGTTAATGTAATCTGTCAACATTGTTGAGAACTTGTGTTGTAAATATGAATTATAATCCTGCACTAGAGAGATAAACAGAGTTCTTATAGCAGTACTTCTTTTAACAAGCTCTCAACTGACCTCTATGTTTCGTCTCTTGCGGTTGATTTTTAACGATGACCTTCCCTGGGTCGGTAAGTCTGAGAAGACTGAGGATTGTTTCTGTCAGCCTGGTTTTAATCCTGTTGTGGTTATCAGCCTTATAGGTCCTCATGCTGAGGGGTAGGGGTGTTTCGAGGTGAATGGGGGGTTTTGATGTGATATCGGAGGACTAACGGGAGCAGAGTTCCTCCTAATGACAGACACTTGCTCTTTAAAATAGCTTTGAGATCAAGGCGGGTCCTGTTACAGCAGCCCATGGAGAGGTCAAACACACCAGCACACTCTTTTACTTTCTCTCGCTTGTGAACAGACAAGCGTAGACTTTGGTGTCCCTTGGGAGGGTGTGCGTGTATGTTCGGCCGTATTTCAGAAGCAGGAAGCACTTTCAACCTTTACTGTAGTCAATTTAGATTAAAGGAATATAGTCCAGGTTCATTATGAGCTAAAATCAATCAACAGCACTTATGGCATAATGTTTACTACCATAAAAGTAAATTTCGACTTTACAGCGAGACATGTGCAGTGGAAGTGAATGTAGCCAATCCATAAACATTAAAATACTGTTTCGATAAGTATAGCCACAAGATGGGCAAGAGAGATCCACAAGAAAAAAATCACTTAGTTACACTACTGTTCAAGGTTTGAGAAAGCATGCAATAAATTGATCATTAATCTTTTTTGTGAAGTTATTTATAATGTTACAAACGATTTCTATTTCAAATATGTATGTCAAAAATCTAAAAGTAATACAGGTGCATCTCAATAAATCAGAATGTCATGGAAAAGTTCATTTATTTAGTATCACTCAAATTGTGAAACTTGTGTATTAATTAAATTCAATGCACACAGACTGAAGTAGTTTAGGCCTTTGGTTCTTTTAATTGTGATGATTTTGCTCACATTTTTTTTTACCATCTCACAATTAGAATATGGTGACATGCCAATCAGCTAATCAACTCAAAACACCTGCAAAGGTTCCCTGAGCCTTTAAATGGTCTCTCAGTTTGGTTCACTATAGGCTACACAATCATGGGGAAGACGGATGATCTGACAGTTGTCCAGAAGACAATAATTGACACCCTTCACAAGGATGGTAAGCCTCAAACATTCATTGCCAAAGAATCTGGCTGTTCACAGGGTGCTGTATCCAAGCATGTAAACAGAAAGTTAAGTGGAAGGAAAAAGTGTGGAAGAAAAAGATGCACAACCAACCGAGAGAACCGCAGCCTTATGAGGATTGTCAAGCAAAATCAATTCAAGAATTTGATTGAACTTCACAAGGAATGGACTGAGGCTGGGGTCTAGGCATCAAGAGCCACCACACACAGAACTGTCAAGGAATTTGGCTACAGTTGTCGTAATTCCTCTTGTTAAGCCAATCCTGAACAACAGACAACGTCAGAGGCGTCTTACCTGTGCTAAGGAGAAGAAGAACTGGACTGTTGCCTAGTGGTCCAAAGTCATCTTTTCAGATGAGATCAAGTTTTGTATTTCATTTGGAAACCAATGGTCCTAGAGTCTGGAGGAAGGGTGGGGAAGCTCATAGCCCAATTTTCTTGAAGTCCAGTGTTAAGTTTCCACTGTCTGTGATGATTTGGGGTGCGATGTCATTTGCTGTTGTTGGTCCATTGTGTTTTTTTGAAAACCAACGTCACTGCACCGTTTACCAAGAAATTTTGGAGCACTTCGTGCTTCCTTCTGTTGACCAGCTTTTTGTAGATGCTGATTTAATTTTCCAGCAGGCTTTGGCACCTGCCCACACTGCCAAAAGCACCAAAAGTTGGTTAAATAACCATGGTGTTGGTGTGCTTGACTTGGCCAGCAAACTCACCAGACCTGAACCATGGACATTTTTTTTGTCAAGAGGAAAATGAGAAAAAGAGACCAAAAAATGCAGATGAGCTGAAGGCCACTGTCAAAGAAACCTGGGCTTCCATACCACCTCAGCAGTGCCACAAACGGATCACCTCCATGCCACGCTGAATTGAGGCAGTAATTAAAGCAAAAGGAGCCCCTACCAAGTATTGAGTACATGTACAGTAAATGAACATACTTTCCAGAAGGCCAACAATTCACTAAAAATGTTTTTTTTATTGGTCTTATGAAGTATTCTAATTTGTTGAGATAGTGAATTGGTGGGTTTTTGTTAAATGTGAGCCAAAATCATCACAATTAAAAGAACCAAAGACTTAAACTACTTCAGTCTGTGTGCATTGAATTTATTTATTTAATACACGAGTTTCACAATTTGAGTTGAATTACTGAAATAAATGAACTTTTCCACGACATTCTAATTTATTGAGATGCACCTGTAGATAGGTTATTTTACATTGTAGTAATATTTCACAGTATTAGTGTTTTTACTGTTGGATCCAATAAATGCATATTTTAATGGAAGAATTATAAGCTTCATGTTTTTGCATTTAAATCCACCAAATGCAACTTACTTCTATTGTCAGTGTCTTACTTCAAAGGAAGTAAAGAAAGAAAAGTAGGGAAGAAATCTGAGATCAGCTAAACTTGTATTGAACCTGGATTATTCCTTTAATATACCCTCAGATAAGCCTAGAGCAAGCAGATTCAGCTCCTCCTTTTCTTAAAAGACGCTTCACAGGAGCCCAGTTTGACAGGGTGTGCCTAGGGAGCGAGCCACCAGGGTGAGGAGGAGAAGGATACCAGTGGGTGGTCCCCTCACAAGACAAGATGACTGTATTTTAACAGTCGATGACTTCCCCCTTAGCAATGACTAAGATTAGTCAGATAATGAGGATTGTGACACTTCACAAAGGGTCTGAAATCGGACTTATCTTAATTTTTAACAAAGCCACACTCTCTAATGACTACTTGACTTGTTCACCTCATATTACCCATTCTAGAAGTCGCCTCCAGCACCCAAAATTAGAAGGGGTGTGTGCCAACTTAATTCTCACACGACAGGGTTTTCCCTGCAGAATTAATGCTGTAATCCCTCTTAGATCTTAATTAGAGAGCATTTCACGCATGCTGTATTTAGAGGCCACGTGTTTGACGCTTCCATCCTCCCCAACCCAAATCCAGACAAGATGGTGCCATACCTTTTAAGTCAACCAGCTAACACAGAGGTCCGTCCCTCAGGCTGAAACCCTGCTTTGTTGGAGATTTCATACATGATAGACAATGTATATGTGTGTGTGTGCCCATAAAAATGGCTCTTTTTTTGTCAAGTAGTAATCTCAGCAGCAGAGAGGTGGGAACTGTGCTGGATCAGAGGATCACGACCTCTTTCGAGGGCATGAAATGGGCCATTTTTCAGTACTCAGGTGCTGTACTGTGAGTGATGGCTGGGTATGAAGGCTAATGGAATGTGTAAATGGGAATATGCTGTTGTGGTCGTCTGTTCCTTTAAGGATTTAAGCTAAAAAACACACACACACTACTCTACTTAGACTGTAATGGTATTAGCATGATTGAGGGAACCGGCAATTTTATCGGACCAGCTGCTGTTGGGATCCGGATACTATCTAGAACCATTATCTGCTGTTATCCTTTAGTAAGAAGCCAAGATTTTATTATCTGGCTGTGTATGGCAACAGTGCAATATCCTGATATCTTAGCAACAGCATCCGGCAGTCTCAATGTATTGTGTTATGTGATACATCTTATTTTGTACTTTGTAAACATTTTTATTTGCAACATTCTTTTTTTTTATTTGAGGGGGTCAAATGAGTATGTCCTTCACCGCAGTTCAATTTTATTACTCTCACAGAAAAAGTAATAACTCTGGCCTGGACGAAGTGATCAGGTCTCGGATTTTTCCCCTGTCCGGAAGGTATATAAATATAGCCGAGCCCTCAGGTTGTCAGGGTAACAACCACACTCCATAGCTTTCAGGCATGTATAGCAGAGCACGGTAAATCAATCCAGAAGATTCCTCAACTTGAACAGAATAGGAGCTAGTGAACAATAATGATGACTAAAGCAGCTGGCGTGTCGAGAGGCTCCGGATGACCCCGCTGTGGCTCTGAGCAGCGAGGCAAAAAAGTATCAGCTATCGCCCGCTGGCCTCACCCGTGACTCCTGCTGCTAGAGCTGTTTATCTGACCCCTCGACCTTTGATCTGTGGGTTCTCAAGGTGCGCCAAGTAGGGGCCTGTACTTTAGCAGGGGGTTGGGATGTTCTGTTCTTTCTCACCTGTTGGGCATAAATAATAGAATATGTGCACGTTTTAATAGTAAATATGATAAGTTTACATTTACAATATTTATAAATATATTAAAAATACATCTATTCAACAAATTTATATATATATATTTTTTTTTAAATATATACATAATAATAAATAATATATTTTTTATCTGCTGGTCCTTTCTACAATGACAGCATCATATGTGAGCCCTGAATGCTCTTTTTCATACCCTTCATTCCCACTGTCTTTGTTGTTCCAGTTGAAATCTCTTACTATAGACTCTCAAGGGTCAAAGTCAATGGGAGACATACTCCAAGTTATTGAAAGGTCTGTAAAGGAGAGATTTCTTTCTCAACTGATCACAGTTTGTCATGCTATGACAGCAAATGTATAGTGTGTCATTTAAGTTGTTGTTTTTGTTGTTGTAGGTTTCAAAAAAATATATATTTTAAGGATGCACGATATTAAAATTCTGGCCGATACTGATAAGCTGACAATTATTTTCATGTTATGGTCAATAACCAATAATTGCACAGCATTAAAATTATTTTCTATTTTGTCTATTAAATTAAAATAAATTCTTAATTGAAATAAATAGTTTTAACTGCTACATTTTTAAGAATATGCTAAATATTACATTTAACAGTTTTATTATAATTATTATGTTTTTAAGATTAACTTTAAGTGATGCCGAGTTCACACTGCACGAAGTCGTCGGGTCACCGTGGTTTTCACACTGCACGACTACCTGGTGTAGCATTCAGTTGCTGCTGTGTTCACATTGCACAATGGATCGGCGACAGGAGGTTACACACTGCATGACTTTACAATAAGAAGAATCGCAGACAACTCTGTCTGGTCCGCAAACTATGTTTCACAACAAAACACACTTGAGAAGTGATAAGGAAATAACGCGAGAATCCACGTGGGTCAGACCGGAGTTCTCGAGCAAGACTGGATTATTAAAAAACAAAAAATATATATATAAGGAGAAAAAGAAAAACATATTATGCAGGAGGGAGATGCAGGGAACAGGGATTGGGTGTTCTGCAAAGATAGTGGAGGTAAATTTTGCAGTAACTGTTATGCTGATGTTGTGGCTTGTCAAGCAAATGTTTGTGCTTGTTTCTGAATGATATAATTGTTCATATATCTATTAAAATAGTGATATTCTGGTCTATAACTCCTCCCAAACTTCCCGCTGCCCTGTATCTTGCTCTCTCACTGGCTGTAGGTCATCGCCGATGTAGTTTTCAGTCATAAATCATTGCACACAGTGTGATTGTGAACGGTGCGAACGAGACGTGAGACGTGCGGATCCATGTGCAAGCTTTTATTTAAAGCAGAAGAGGTCAGAAACACAGGCAGGGTCGAACAATGGCAAACAGGTATATGGCGGGCAAGACACAAGAATAGTCCTAGGGTTAGCGTAGGTCACTGATCGGCAGACATAATCACAGGGGCGAGACGAGAGGGAATAATCCAGGAAAACAGGCAAAGATCAGAAACCGGGAAAACAGACAAGGCAAGACTAGGCTAGGCTAGGAAGCTAATGAGGGCTCTGTAGAGTAGCTATCACTGCTTGCGATAAGCGCATACAATACTCGGCTGAGAATGGTTGTTTGAGTGAGTGTTAAATAGTGAGTGAGTTATATGAAACAGCTGTGTGCAATCAGTGCTGTGTGCAATCAGTGCTGTGTGCAATCAGTGCAATGAATGATGGGATATGTAGTCTGGAGAGATGTGCAACAGTGTGTAGTGCAAGAGTCAATAAAATAGGAAAGGGTGACCTCTGATGGCTAACAGAAGGAAGTTCATTGACCGGATTCATGACAGAGCCCCCCCAAGGAGCGGCTTCCATATGCTCCAAACACTAAACGATCCAGGTGAGCGGTGGAGCGGAGGCGGAACAGGGGAGGGACGGAGCGGCCAGATCCAAGGCTAGGAGAGACCCGTGACGGAGCAGAGCCGCGGAGAGGGATCCAGGGTGGGAGCCTGCAGTAAGGGTGGACTGAAGGACCACCACGCATAAGCAGCGGGAACCGAATATCCCACCGGCGGAGCAGAAGACCCCAAGTCCAGACAGTAGAACCACCACGGCGGAGCAGAGGACAACCAGAGCCAGACAGTAGACCACCACGGCAGAGGACCACCAGAGCCAGACAGAAGACCACCACGGCGGAGCAGATGACCACCAAAGCCAGACAGTAGACCACCACGGCGGAGCAGAAGGAACAGAAAACCCCCCTGGTGAACCACACCGATTAGGAGACCATGGCGGAGACTGTAACACCGAGAGAGCAGAGACAGACAACATAGACAGAACATTGGGGTTGATAGACAAGGCTGAGCGTTCAGAGGCAGCCTCCTTGGCTGGGTCGGGACAGGACAACAGTTCACAAACGACCTTCTTAACCATGACAGTACGGGCAGAGAGTTCACAGACGCCTCCATAGCCGTGACAGGACAGGAAAAGAGTTCACAGACGGCCTCCATAGCATGACAGGACAGGCAGAGAGTTCACAAAACGGCCTCTTTAGAGCGTACAGGACGAGCAGAGAGTTCATCGGCGGCCTCCTTGGCCTGAACAGAACAGGCAGAGAGTTCATAGGCGGCCTCCTTGGCCGGAACAGGACATGCTGAAAGTGCGTTGCTGGCCACCACCACCACGCAAGAAGCTGAAGCGAGCACCGCCATTTCGGGAGGTTCTGCAGCATGTGCCGCCACCTCTGAAGAGACTGCAGGGTGTACCATGGCCTCTGGGAGCACAGCAGCGAACACCGCTACATTGGGAGGTTCTGCAGCGTAAGCTGCCAACTCTGGAGATGTTGTAGCTGGTGCTGCTGCCTCTAGCAAATCGGCAGTGGAGTACACGGCCCAGACACACCATAAAGCAACCCCCCATAAGGGAAGTGCTGCAGACAGGGGAATGATTTCATGAACGGAAGGGTTAGAGTGATTGGGTTTGGGGATACCAGCTGTGCGTTCAGACACCAGTGGTGTATCCCTCACACTGGATACCAGACTGGTATACCGAAGGACTGACCTTGAGAATCTGGATTTGACAGACAGGACGTGACATGACTCTGGATGATCAGCTGTGATGCGACGTGATTCTGGATGAATAGCTGAGACGTGACGTGACTCTGGATGAACAGCTGAGACGTGACGAGGCTCTGGATGAACGGCTGAGATGTGACGAGACTCTGGCAGATCATATGAGACTTGACTGGACTTGTGAAGATCAGTTATGACTTGACTCCTGACGATCAGCTGAGACTTGACTTGCCTCATGAAGATCAGCTGTGACTTGACTGGACTCGTGAAGATCAGCTGTGACTAGACCTGGCTCATGACGATCAATTGTGACTTGACTGAACTCAGGAATAACAACTCTGGTTTGACTAGACTCAGGAAGAACAACTGTGACTAGACCTGACTCATGAAGATCAGCTGTGACCGTGACTTGATTCATGAATATCAGCTGTGACTTGACCAGACTCTTGATAATAAACTGTGACTCGATTTGACTCAGGAAGAGCAACTGTGACTAGACTTGACTCAGGAAGATCAGCTGTGACCTGACTTGACTCATGATAATGAACTGTAACTTGATTTGACTCATGACGATCAACTGTGACTAGACTCGACTCAGATAGATCAACTGTGACTAGACTTGACTCAGGAAGATCAACTGTGACTAGACCTGACTCATGAATATCAGTTGTGACTTGACTAGACTCATTACTATCAGCTGTGACTTGACTAGACTTGTGATAATAAACTGTGACTTGATTTGATTCGTGACGATCGACTGTGACTAGACTCGACTCAGGAAGATCTGTTGTGACATAACGGGGCGCTGTTGTGTCCGCCATCTTGTGAGCGTGCTCCGCTGTCGCCACCATTTTGTGAGCGTGCTCTGGTACAGCCGCCATTTCAGTCACAGACACTGTGTCGTGTTCTTCCTCCGTGACACCCACAGTAAACAAAGATCCGACAGTCAACAAAGTATAATCCATAAACTGAGCGAGTGATGAACGTGGACCCTCGCGTCTAAGTTTAGACCTAAGAGGTTGATTAATGCCATAACAAAAAAACTATCAAAAGACAGTCCGGTAAATCTGAATAGTGCGCGATTGCTAAATATTCTCGAATATAGTTCTCCAGCGATCGCAGGCCTTGTCTAAGGGCTAACAAAATTCTTGCCGTGTCCATACCGTCCAATGTACACCTTTAAACAGCTGCTGGATCTTGTGTGGCCCGAGTATTGTAATGGGGCTGACAAGACGTGAGGCGTGTGGATCCATGTGCAAGCTTTTATTAAAGCAGAAGAGGTCAGAAACACAGGCAGGGTCGAACAATGGCAAACAGGTATATGGCGGGCAAGACACAAGAATAATCCTAGGGCTAGCGTAGGTCAATGAACGGCGAACAGAATCAAAAGGGCGAGACTAGAGGGATAAATCCAGGAAAACAGGCAAAGATCAGAAACCGGGAAAACAGACAAGGCAAGACTAGGCTGGGCTGGGAAGCTAAAGAGGGCTCTGTAGAGTAGCTATCATTGCTGGCAATAAGTGCATACAATACTCGGCCGAGAATGGTTGTTTGAGTGAGTGTTAAATAGTGAGTGAGTAATATGAAACAGCTGTGTGCAATCAGTGCTGTGTGCAATCAGTGCAATGAATGATGGAATATGTAGCAATAGGATGATATGCAACAATTTGTGTAGTGTGAGAGTCAATGTAATTGAAAGGGTGACCTCTGATGGTAAGCAGACGGAAGTTCATGAACCGGATTCATGATAGAATCGCTGACAGCTCCAGATATTTAGCATGCCAAATATTTTGCGGGCGTCGGCGATTCCCTCAGATCGCGTCTTTGATAATTCACACTGCGTGAACGAGCACCGATTTGCCTCTGATTTCGGGCATTTGTCGGCGAGTGAAAAATTGGGCTAATATTGTGCAGTGTGAACTCGGCATTAGATGATGCAAAGGTAATTTTGGACTTTTCTCAATATGATACTGATATAAGCACATCCCTATTCATTTTAAAGCTAGGTTCATGGTTAATCTTTAGTAATTATGATAAGCTTTATTCAAAACAATAGAACCAGCTAGTAAATAGAATTTAGCTATGAGAACATGTAAGACAGCGTTGCCAGTTTGCAGCACATACCGATTACACCCTTATCTCTGTGTGTGACTCAACCTGCTTGCATGAGTTTGTCTTTTTCCTTCCTCAGGCTTTCTTCAAGTCAACAAACACACACACACACACACACACACCGCCAGACGTGATGAGATCACCAAATACTTCACATTAATAGTAATACATGCAGCACCGTGTGCCAACAATACAAACCATCCGTGAGTGGAGGGAAGGTTTAATACAAGCCACTATTCCAACTCCCTGGGTAAACTCAAAGATCAATGGCTCCCTCTGTCACATCTTCACACACACTGGCTTGGATTACTGCAGAATCGGGGCTTTTAGTCAGGATTAGGGCTGTGCTGAAAGTGAACAACACAAAAGGAGGTCTGATAGTAGAAGACCGAGCGCTAAATCGGCACAGCAGATCCTGTAGCCAAGTTAAGCCCACAGCAGACTTACTCTGGAGGGGGTCATCCTCATTAACTCTGCCTGTTACCATGCTAAAGCAAGAAAGAAGATGTCCACGGGCTTCAATTAACTCGGTGTTACTGAATTGAACCATTTTTAAGACGACACTGAATGCATCTGTAATAGGATCAGATCTTATTAGAATAGGAGTCTGCAGTCAACTTTGGAAAGTTGGACTTGGCTAAGCAGCGTTTTGGGCATCTCCATGGCAGTGGTGTTAGCTTATAATTAATGCTGTGAAGTGTGTAACGGAGGAAAAGGCAGCCAGGTAAGGCTCTGGTGTAAACCCAAGACCATCTGCTGTCATTTCTTCAGTGTTGTGCCTAATTGCCCCTAGGCCTCCAAGAAACCCTTTTCTCTCTAAATGAGATTAGGCAAACATTGCGCCATTTGCATGTCTTTAGCGTTGTGGGTGGATTTGGAGCTGAAGTTGGCAGGTGGCTTGCGCCGCAGAAGTTGCACATTCACCATAACTTCAGATGAGTGTTCTGCACAGCCTCCGGAAAGTTTTATCGCCACCCCCACCCCATGGGGTTTCTGTCAGCAGGGATTTTGACTGCAGTTCCCATGTGTAAAAAGGATAAGATATCACAAATTTAAAGGGATAGTTCTGTGGAAAGGCAAGGTGAAGGTTTGAAGAATATCATGATCGCTCAAAGTGTTACAAAAAAGATATTTGCTAAAAATCTGTTATCTTAGATTTATGTACTTATAGTATATTTTGAATTAGCATTTATAATTTCATTTAAATTTTCAGTTTTATTTTTTGAAATTTTGTTGCACTTGTTTTAATTTTTTAGCTAAAGCTTAGCTTTAGTTTTATTTAATTTTTAATTTTAGTACTTCAGTTTATTTTATGTCAGGTAGTTGCCAGAGCAACTTGTTTTGTTTGTTTGAAGTTTTAGGATTTTCATCTAATGATTATATTATATTTTATTATATTTCTTTTTTCTTTTAATAGATTTTAATTGCACAATTTTAATAGTTTATTTACTGATAATGCTAAAAATATCCTTGGTGCATTCATAGGAAAAGTAACTATGTCTAATTTATGAATCATTCATATAATCATTTATCTATTTTCAAAAACAGTCAGAATGATTCATTTACAATTATACATTTATCTTGAGGGCAAGATTATCAGTGAGTAACGACTTAAAATTTGTTCTGGTCATCATACAAAACTTAAGAAGACAGAACATTGTGAACAATTCAAAGAATTGAACATTATTTGACGTTTTTAAATCTCCTTTCACCATTATAAATGCATATAAAAGGTTGTGATCCGTACAGTCATATATTCAGCACATCGTTTTGTGTGTTCCATGGATGAAACACAGACATACGGGTTTGGAATGGCATGAGGGTGGGAAAATGACGACACTTCATTCTAGGTGAACTAATCCTTTAACTCAGAGTATAAATTGCACACATCGCTTGTGATCTAAAGTCGAACAGAGGAATGTGTCTCCTGGACGCGCCAGCAAGATATTCGGCCAGCGTGACTGACACACACAGTGCTAATGGTGCATGTCTCATACTTCTCTCTCACACACGCTCACACTAAAAGGCTTACACTCCCACAGGTGTGAAACGGTTCCAGTGTGTAGAAGCACAAGGCATGTCAGTCGGTTCTCAAAGTCTGTGTTGCTAAATAGTCCCCAGCCATTAAAACATCTTCACACTGTCACTCATGCCCATCCTCACTTCCTGTCTGCTTTCAAACATGACTTACTCCCAGTTCAACTAATGGGCAACAGAGCAGCAGAATGGAAACCTCAGAGCGAATGCCTGTTTTTCTCATGGGAACTTTTCTTTTGCAGCTATCATACAGGGGGTTGTGGGGTGTTGTCCATTCCAGGCACACTGCTGGCCTTTCACCAGCATGAGACTGGAGAACAGAGAGAAAAACAGTCTCCGCTGAGAAGACCTTGAAACTTCAGTAAAACAAACACACAGATGAGCAAGAGCAGAGTCATCCTTCATCTCTCCCGCTGCTGGTTATGGTTGGGAGCTGGATGAAAAAGAGGCCTTTGGCACCAGACACTTACAGTTAATAATAGGATTCTGCTTGGATACACTGTGATTTTTCCCACCCTGCTACTCTCCATAAGGCTATGGAAATCTGAACGCTGCCAAAAGTGAGAAGGATTTCTGCTGTGTCAAGACCTGGCAGTACAGAACACTGACTTTAATAGAGGCATGCGTTCACTTGACGCAGTATCCCTGAGCGTGCTGTATAGCACAAAGGCCTATTAAGTGGAAACACAGGTTTTCATATTTCATTTTTTGAGCTTTGGTGAGCTGAGTGAGAAGTACATGTATTTGAGCTAATAGTTGTGTCCCAAATGACATACTGTACACTATGCACCATGTACTCAACTGTGTAGTAGTGTGTGAATTTTATAAGGTAATTTTGTCATCCAGCATCAGAGTCTGATAGCTCCTCCCCTTCCGATATGTGAGGAAAGCTCATCATTAAGTTCATCATCTTACTATTTGAAGTGCTCTTTATATTTTTGTAATTTTCAGTGTGAACTAATCACACTAAAATGGCATAGAAAACTGTCTAATTATGCACTTATGCAATTGGGACACATCTAATGTGTTAGAGAAGTAGGGCCATTCATACAGAACGTGTTTTTGTGTTTAAAAGCAATAGGTGCAGCAGGGCAATGGAACAAAAAAAACTCTAAATGTCTACAGATGCGATGTAGGCTGTACAAGTTGAAATTTTAACTTTCGCGTGAGACACCACAAAAGACCCGAACTCAACAGTCAAACACGTCCATCTAGTGCATGTTTACATAGAAGAAAATGGAAATGCAGCACAGTGGAATTCTGTGAGAACGACCCTTAACTGATGTCTTTGTGAATGTGTAGTGCACTGCTTTTATTTTAAAAGTTGAGTAATGAAACATCATGTGCAAGAGTTGTTGTTGCGAATTTCAGTTATTCGGAATATGAGTGTGATATTGATTTTATACAACAGTTCAACAAATAGTTAATGTTAAGTAACATACATTTTAGATACAATATTGCTTATAAATTTTTTTATTTTTTTTTTTGAGTGAAGAATGATTCAATGAACGAGTCATCTATCACTTACTGGTATATTGATGTTTCTGCAACTCAACTATTGAATAAATGCTTTGGGCATAAAATACATACAAATATTTTGGGTTATGAATGGCCAAAGCGAGGGCCATGCTTTGGTCTAAGTGACATGAAAAAACAGCATTAACTTGGTAATGACAATTAATCTTCAACCAAAAATTCATGATTGTGACATTTTCTCAATTCAAAGGGTGTACCACAGTAACCAATCCTAAGTCCTCTTTCTTCTTTTACCCTTTCGGACCAGCACTAACTGCTTAGTGGGGAACTTAGCTTGAACTGCGGTCAATCAGAGCCTACACCTGAATATATAAACAGCAACATCTGCTCACACAGTCGCTGTAGGGATCTGGTAATGGGAGGATGCCCGTTCCCCCTGTTATCTGGCCACTGTGCTGTGCTGTTCAGATGTTTGGTGTCAGGTTCCAGATGGACCGTAGTCTCTTTTGTATGAATAACAGACGCAGGGTAATGATTCCATTGGGTTACCTGCAGTACTAAATGAGATTGGGGCATAATGATGCCCTGCAGCAAGTCTTTACTTACGGGGAGGTTTTGTTGTCGTTGTTGTTTCCAAATGACCCTGCAGTGGGTTTAATAGCATTTCATTAAGGGAGGCAGACAAACACGGATTGCGATGCAAGGCTCACCACCAAGACTGGTTTCTTGAGACTTCCTGGAAGCATGTGATTCGCTGCTCCCACAGGATACCCTCCAACCTGCACACCATGCTCGTAATGTAAAGCATTACAGAAATTATTGCAAAGTGCACTTACTTGCCTTCCGTTACTGATGGACAGTTTTTTTTATGACCATGTTCTTTGCTTCGCTCTGCACTTGTTTTCCTCCATGTTGTATGTATGCGTGCATTTTCATTTTCTTCCTGGGCCCTGAGAGTGGTATGCTTCTCTCTGAAGAGGGCAGATAAAAGGAGAGAGCAGAATCACTAGAGCCATTTTGACTTATTCCAAAAATACTCTGACTCTTGAAAGATCTTCACATTTTTCTGGACTAGGATCTTTTTCCACATATAGAGTGTGGAGGGTGAACCGTTGCATCCACTGTGTGTTTTAGGAGATGAACCTCACTCGGGACATTATAAAAACAGCACACATGTTGCTATTTGTTCTGTTTTATGGTGCATGTAACTGCAACATTAAGTACGTTTTACATGAAAACCATGATTTTTTTTAAGTCAGTTTCCAATTGGAGAGAAGAGACATAATGGAGGTGGAGGTTACAATCAATCAAGTTGAATTTAATTTTTATGTGGTCAAAAAGGCACTGCAGCCAAACTTAAAGCGGAGAAATGACATTTAATGGACAAATTGTTGTTTTATTTAATTCACTTTTAAAGTACAGTTAAAGTACATGATTAATCACCTTAATATGTTGTGCATGCAAGATTGCAAGCTAAGCTTGCAGCCAATTACATACTATGTCAAATTGCATCATTACTATTAAAAATTTTAAATTTTTAGTTTAGTTATATAATAAAACATCCACATTTGGATAAGAGAAATGGAATTCCCTTTAACAAGCTGCACCTGCCATTGCAAAGAAGAGATCAAAATGAAATGCAAAGGGAGGGGATGGGACATGGGAGCTGTTTCAGGCTGACGCACAATGCTCAGTTAATTTGCTTCTTTCTTTTTTGTTCCTCTGTGTGACTGTTTCAGTCTCTGCGTTTGGCGCTGTTGTGTTCGAATGCTATGATAATTGGATTTTTGTTTTGTTGTGGCAAAGGGAGTTATATGTCAAATTGTTTTCCCTGAATGAGAAATTTGATAAATTCAGGAGAGAACTTTTGTGAGTGTGTGAGTGTGCCATAGTTCAGAGTGTTGTTTGTGTTACTGAAAAGTTAGAGAGCTGAACAGCAATCCTTGACATTTCAGCATTCAAGATTTTTTTTTTTACCTTTTAAAACCTTTCATTTGCAGTGACATTTCCTATGTGTCACCTGTATAGCCGCTCCTACAAATAGACGTGACTGATAGATAATTGCACAACTATTCAAGTAATGTTCTATGAAGTTGTTTTTTAATTCACTTGCTTTACATTTGGTATGTTGCTTCCTCATCCAATTTCACTCAGCAGTATTTTTCTTTTAAATTATGGATAAAGAGTTTGATGCTTTTTTCACCTTTTACTACAGCTGAATTTAAGATTGTTAGAGTGCAGAACCCCTTAGAGACAACTAAAAGTCCTTTAGTAGTATAAAAGAATAGCTCTAACCAGACTTCAAACTATGCTAATTGTTTTTGTTCCGGTAAATAACTCTTCCCAGAAAGGTCTGATTAAAATGCTGTCCATAATTACCGTGGCTGCTTTCTTTTGCACTTTTGAATTTGTAAGCCTCCTAAAATACCTCCATTTTGTTTTAAACAGCATGCTATAAATAAAGATTGTCAATTTGAAATGTCTTTCTACATCATCAATCTATTTTACATTCGCAATTTGACTGATATTCAATGAAAAAATTAGAATGGGAAAGACACACTGTCATATAGACGTTCAATCAGAAGTGTTTCTGATATCACTAACCTTAAGAGCACAAAACTAATTAACTTGCTGTTTAGTAAGTGACTTCAGTATTAATTCAGTATCCGCTCTGACTGATTCAGTGAGTTCATTCAGTTAAGGATTCATTGGAGTGATTCAAACCAGTAACTTGAGTCTTTTTGAACGATTCATTAAATGAACCACTCATGAATCAGACTAGTTGCACTCTATGGTTTTGAATCACTAAAAAAGAATAATATGCTCACACTGTTTTGCCTGTGAGTGAACTTAACCGAAATATGTGATCTCTATTACAGGGACTCATTGTTGAAGACCAGAAATGTCTGTTAAGAAAGTAAATAGGGTCAGTTTGGATATGACTTTAAGGTCCTACTCAACTTTTCTCATCATCTGGATTCATTGTAGATGTATACCTTTGACACCTATTGGCATAATCCTGATGTCAGGGCTTTTTGACTAGAATACATTTGAATAGAAAATATGGCGAATGGTAAGGAGTGCAAAGGTTCAGAACTTCCTTAAGCCTGGAAGAAACTTGGGTTTGGTGTAAACAGAAGCAGAATGAATGCCCCCCTTCAGAGTGTTTTGGCATAGCAGAGTGGCCTCTGGATTAAAATGCTAGCCCATGCCTCAGTGCAGAGACAAACCTCCGCTATCAATGGGATTGAAATCTCTCAGTACAGACAGCACTGTAGCAGTGAGCACTGGGAGTGCCAGCATTGATCTGAAACACCCAACAGAGACACGGCAACAGACTGAGAAGAGAGAGAGAAGAGGAGGAGAAGAAGAAAAAGAAAGCTGGTTGTATGATGAGAGTCCAGAAGCCCTGTGGTTTCTTCTTAACATGTTCACTCTCTCACATGCTGCCGTTCCTCTCTTCTTTTCTCTGTGTGCCCAATGAACAAAAACAACCCTTAATTCAAGCTCGACATATTCTTCTCTTTTCTTCCCCCACACCTAGACCTGATACCCAAGGCAGCACAACTGAAAAATGTTTGCATTGATTTCTTTCTGCATGGGAGTGGCTCTCTAGAGTCTGGTGCCCAAGGTTGCACAAGTGAATGTTATCACCGTGCTCATAATTCTCAGAAATCGTATTGACTCCTATAATAGTAATTTGGCCCAGTTTGCTCAATTTGTCCTGTTATACAGCCCTCAAGGTTTTCCTACAGAAATTCTGTAATTTACTTGAATTGAGTAAGTCTGTTTGGTTAGTTCAACAAGGCAGAAATTGCATCTTTTCTGCCAGATAAGCCCTTTCGGGCATGTGTTGCTGGCAGTGCTATTGAGAAACCGACTCTAACGTGGTTTGGTCAATTATAGTGTGTTTCTCGCCCTTTCACATCCATGTCGCTGTACCTCACACTCCCTGCCACCTGTTCAGTGAAGCACAAGCTGTGCATAGAGATGAACTGTCTCTGTCTGTGTGTCTTTTTCTTTGTCTCTTTCCATTGCCTATACACATCAGGCGTTACAGGTGTGATCGAGTGAATCTCACAATCGTATCCAGGTCACAATGTACCCTAAAATCAAAGGACAAAGAGAAAATGGCTGAAAAGCAAACTAAAGCTGTATGTATGGCCACACTTTCTTCCAAACTGTTTTTTACTGTAATGCATGTAATGTTTCACAGATTCTTCTCAATGGTGATTCATTTTAATACAGTATTTTCTGTGCATAAATTACAATTCAACTTTTACATTGAAATTTATAAATGTATATAAAGCTATATAAAGGGGAGTTGTATGTGGTTATATTTCAAGTAAAATAAAAATGGTATTTTTAAAGCTGTTAATTAAACAGGTTAATTTAAGTATGATTACTTATGAATCATGAAAAAACACTTAATGTGTTTGGACAAATTTGATTACAAAATAGGAGCCTGCACTCCTAGAATTTATCCATTTTGTAATCAGTGATGGCTGATGGGTTTTAAAATAGAGGAGGCATACCAAATTATTGCAGTCTAGCGAACTGGAGGATTTAAAGGGCTTTTTTACAGGAAAATTACATTACACATATATGCACATGCACTATACAAGACAATATAAATATAATATAATTTCACTTATTTAGCAATTGAAGAAAAGCCAGGGTTTAGACTTAAATAATATTTTATGGTGTACATTGGTGACAAAAATCCACATTATGAAGATATGAAATTAATAAATGGGAATTTTAATAACAGTAAATTGCTTATTTCTGATTTTCCTTTTCAAAATTTGGCTGTGCCTTCTTTGCCTCTCTGGACAAGCTGCCACTATTTGTAATACCTATTCAGAGCTTTAATCTGTTACAGTAAGGTCTTTAAATTATTGTCATTTGGGGGCTTCTTGTTATTACAACTGGCATATCATATAATCATTCAATACAACGGTTTATTTTCCTTATATTGATATTGGATTGAAATATGTACCAATAATAAATCCCTCTGAATTTTTGGGCGGGTTTTGTGAGATTCAATCCTATAGACGCCCATGATGTTACAAGCCCTATCGTGTAGCATACCACATTTAACTGTGTCACCATCCTGGAATGTTTGGATGCAACAGACACTTCTCCCTGCTGTTAAAAATTCACATAGTTATGAAAAGTGTCCTTGCAGTGCACCGACAAAGGACCATATCCCTACCTCACCTCAATGCCTCAGGCTATGTCTGTGTGCCTAGAAAATAAGCAGCATACTCTCAAAAGAAGCCCCTGCCTTAATAATAGCAGCACGTATTCCTGTTCCAGTCTCAAACTCTCGACCTTCACTTCAGTGCATACAGATGTCTATTATAAGAGGTCTGGTCAGACACACGCAGGTCTCCATGGTCCTCTGCAGGGCTTGCATTTGTTTAAGTGGGTTGAGTCAGTCTGCCTGCACAGTGCTGCGTTAAAGGTGAGAACAGCATGCTGTCCTGTAGAAGACGGCTTTGGCTCGCTTCACTATTCAGTCAAGGGGGAGTGCATGTAGAAGGAATTGCGTTCACTGTTACTTCTATTTATTTATTTGTATGCATGCGTTGTTTTGCCGCCCGATTCACTAAAGAAGTTATGCAAATCGTATAATGACAGAAATCTGTGTAAAACACAATTAGCATGGTACAATTCCCAGTCTTGCGAGTCCTGATTCGATTTGATTTGATTTCACACACTTTTGATTTGATTTCTGATTCATTTAGCTTACATATCTCTCTGCAACTTCTGTAAACAAACAGAGGTAGTGTTTCAGACTGCTTCAAACCAGCTTATATGATTCATTTGTTGGTGAACCACAATAACTGCACTGTTAATTTTTGATTCACTAAAAAGAATTGGCCCTTAAGAGTCATTTGTATGTGAACCCAACTACACTGAATCACGCAGTATATTTTAAGTTTACGAAAAAATAATTTGTTTATGAATCAGTGATCACTTTGTTTTTGATTCACTAAAAAGAACCAGCCCATAGGAGTTATTTGTTCATGTACCAACTACACTGAATCATGCTGTATGTTTTCAATTCACTAAAAATAATTATTTCATCAGAGTCAAAAATGTTTGTGAATCAGACTACACTGGTCACATTCTGTGATCGGTTTTTGCATGCAGCCATGAGGACAACTTAACAGAAAGACATTTCTTGCAATTATTTTGTCTTTTTATTGCAACAAAACTCGCTGTATTCAACTGGGGTAACATGATTTCTTTTGTCAAATCGCTGAAGATTTAGCAGTGGATGAGTGCTAGAATCAGCTCTTTAAAATATCCGAAAGTGCACTCATCAACTTTGCACCTCTGATGTGCCAGATTTAACTCCTCATTTGATGAGCTTTGCTGAAATACATGGCTGCACGATCAATAGAACAACTTTACATAGCCTCTTTGGCCAGGTATTTCAGTTTTCTGCTCACTTTGCCATGCAAATAGCTGAAAAGAACGAAAATGACCTGTACTATATACGACAACGCACTTTTCTGCGCATTTAGCGGCTGTTTAAACTTGATTGTGGTTGTTTAGAGACTAAGATGCTCTTTGTTGTGGCAAAAACTGTTGCTCCACAACAGTTTAGTGAATTCTCCCTTGGTGCAACAGACCAAAAAGGCTGGAGAGAGAGAGAGACAGAGGTTGTGCATGGATGAGGCAGCTATCCTCTGAGAGTTTCTGCTCTTCATTTCATCAAGTCAATTATTTCAGCACTCCAGGCTCTGTGCCCGTCCGCTCCTGAAAGCCTGGGCCATGGATGGGTCAATTAGCCTGCATGCACCACCAGAGGCCCTCTACAAGGAGCAGGATGAGAAAAAAAGATGCTCTGATTTCTTCGCCTGCCTGAGGTGTAATGAAGACTTCCCTAATAAAGACACCGCCCTTGACTGAGCCGCACACTTTCGGTGTACCTACTGTTCGCTTCTGAGCACGTAGTCACGTCGGCGTGTGTTTGTGTGCTTCATTACTCTGCGTGTGCCTGCTGTCTTAATCAATTACTTCTTGCTTGTTAACAGCACTGGGGACCAGATTCAGTGGGCGAAGAGCATTGATCCCCAGTTCGCATTTGCATCATGAGTGGGTTGTTCTCGTTCTTGGCCAGACTGCGGTCTGCAAACTTCTCTGGATCAGCTCATTAACCGATCGCTTACTTTCTTGCCCCATGTTTAGACATGCCGTGATGGACGGGAACTCTTTTAGTGCATAGTTGTGCATTGCTATTAGAGTGTCTACATCCACAGGAAGCCCATCAGAGTCTTAATCTCTCTCCCCACTTCCCTCATTATTATTTCATGTGGTGAGTCAGAAACGAGAGGTATTATGTTGACAGCGTGATGGTTTTAGGCTAATGGAAGGGCTTGTTGAAAAAGCCGAGTCAAGTTAATAGTATGGACGAAGCTCTGCCAAAAGCAGATTTCCTCTTGTCAGTACAGAATTAAGTCGTTTTAGATGGTGTTTATTAGACCGCTGTAGGCGATGTTCCTCCTCAGCAAATGTCATTAACGGCCATCTTGTGCTAGTCGTGGAGGAAGGCCAATTATTGCTGTGCGCCGTGATCCTTGAACGTGTGTTTTTCCATATGTCTTAATGAAAACAGTACAGAGAGTCACTGTGCGGTGGTCGATTCAACTCTTATGGGGTTGCAAATTTATTGGAACATAATCAAACACACATCTACTGCTTCCAGAGAGCTGGCCCTGATAATGAACGGAGCTTTCCTTTGGTCCTCAGAGCAAATATTTTGCTCAGTTCTCAGAGGAAAGTCACAGAGCTATGCCCTGCTGAAAAGATATTGCAGATTTGCTGCTGTTGCCACCAGACTTCTTAACTAGCTTAACCAGTTCCATGGTCAAGCAGTTTCACCAGAAAGAAAGACAGGTAAACCAGCACTAACCAACATGAACCAATTCTAGAAAGCCTTCACAAGTTGAAAAAGGGTTTCAGTTAATGCATACGTGTTTCATTGCAACCATTCAGAACTCCCTAGAAACCATGCAAAACACTATCTGTAAAATATAGTTTAAGCTGGTAACTTAGTACTGGTTTTGATCTGTTCTGATGCAGTCTTTAGCTGTGCAAGCTGGTGTTTGGTCCAAGATTGGACAGCTAGAAAGCTACAGTATTTCTACCAAATTTCACAACATAGTTACCATGGATTTGCTACCCACCATGGATGTGGTGGATGATCTCAGTATCTAATATCATATGGCTAATTTGTTGAGAGAGACTCTCAGTTCATCTCAGTTCAAACATCTCTGTAGCTGCACTGCAGTCTTCAGGGCCGACGGATCCCAGTTGAAGTCCGGACATTGAAAGGCAAGCGGGAGAGAGGATGAGAGAGTAAAGGGAGTTGAACAAAGCCCCTTTGACAATGCTCTTTCCCTGCACTGTAATTGCTGTCGCCCATCAGAAAGATGATTACATCCACGCCTATCTAATGCTAACACTCTCCTGACATGGCTCGCTAAACCAGCTGCTTTATGCATGACCATCGCTGTCAGTGTACCGTTGACAGCAAAGAGCACTGCTGCTTAATGCCATTTTAGAGATGGAATAATAGCTAGCTTAACAAAATAGTGAGGAATGAGGTTAAAAAAAAAAGAAAAAAATAGACAAAAGCATGTTTCCAGTCAAAGTAAAGTGGTAATTAGCTGTTTTTTTACTTGTTGGATGGGCGACCATTGATTTGGCAATGACTCTTTTTTTTGGGGTGTGTGTAGATGCACTGGACAAATCCCTCAATTAAACTGAGCAAACTACCAATTGCTGATGAGACAGATGGTGGCGCGAACCTGGACTGGTGTTTTCTATTGATGGGATATGGTTTACAGAGGGATGGGGTACCTTCGTGATTAGGGTACCATATTTAATAAGGGTGCAGAATGGTGTGACTTTACCTCAGCAAGTCCTCATTAGTGATGGGCTAAAAGCCAGACTAATTAATCAGGAAATATTGAGGTATTTTAAGCATATAGATATCAGCCAATTAGGAAGATAGTACTGTGGCACCAAACTATATATAGTGTATATATATATATATATACACACCCACACACAACTATAAAGTGGTGTTACGAAAGTATCAGACACCCTAATTTTCACTCTTTGTTCTATTGCCGCAATTTGATTCTCAAAATCATTTCAAGTTATTTTTTTTTCCTCATTAAAGTACACACAGCACACCATATTGACAGAAAAAAACAGAATTATTGACATTTTTGCAGATATATTAAAAAAGAAAAAATGAAATATCACATGGACCTAAGTATTCAGACCCTTTGCTCAGTATTTAGTAGAAGCAGCCTTTTGATCTAATACAGCCATGAGTCTTTTTGGGAAAGATGCAACAAGTTTTTCACACCTGGATTTGGGGGATCCTCTGCCATTCCTCCTTGCAAATCCTCTCCAGTTCTCTCAGGTTGGATGATAAACGTTGGTGGACAGCCATTTTTAGGTCTCCCCCGAGATTGCTCATTTGGGTTTAAGTCAGGGCTCTGGCTGGGTCATTCAAGAACGGTCACAGAGTTGTTGTGAAGCCACTTTTTCGTTATTTTAGCTGTGTGCTTAGGTCATTGTCTTGTTGGAAGGTAAACTTCGGCCCAGTCTGAGGTCCTGAGCACTCTGGAGAAGGTTTTCGTACAGGATATCCCTGTACTGGCCGCATTCATCTTTCCCTCGATTGCAACCGTCCTGTCCCTGCAGCTGAAAAACACCACCACAGCATGATGCTGCCACCACCATGCTTCACTGTTTGGACTGTATTGGAAAGGTGATGAGCAGTGCCTGGTTTTCTCAACACATACCGCTTAGAATTAAGGCCAAAAAGTTCCATCTTGGTCTTATCAGACCAGAGAATCTTATTTCTCACATCTTGGAGTCCTTCAGGTGTTTTCTAGCAAACTCCATGCAGGCTTTCATGAGTCTTGCACTGAGGAGAGGCTTCCATCGGGCCACTCTGCCATAAAGCCCCGAACTGGTGGAGGGCTGCAGTGATGGTGATTTCTACAACTTTCTCCCATCTCCCGACTGCATATCTGGAGCTCAGCCACAGTGATCTTTAAGTTCTTCTTTACCTCTCTCACCAAGGCTCTTTTCCCCCGATAGCTCAGTTTGGCCGGAGGGCCACCTCTAGGAAGGGTTCTGGTCGTCCCACACAAAAAAAAAAGTCTTTCATTTAAGGATTATGGAGGCCACTGTGCTATTAGGAACCTTAAGTGCAGCAGAAAAATTTTTTGTAACCTTGGCCAGATCAGTGCCTTGCCACAATTCTGTCTCTGAAATCTTCAGGCAGTTCCTTTGACCTCATAAATCTCATTTGCTCTGACATGCACTGTGAACTGTGAGGTCTTATATAGACAGGTGTGTGGCATTCATAATCAAGTCCAATCAGTATAATCAAAAACAGCTGGACTCAAATGAAGGTGTAGAACCCTCTCAAGGATGATCAGAGAAATGACAGAACCTGAGGTATATATGAGTGTCACAGCAAGGGTCGAATACTTAGGACCAGGGATATTTCAGTTTTTCTTTTTTTTAAAATCTGCAAAAATGTCAACAATTCTGTGTTTTCTGTCAATATTGTGTGCTGTGTGTACATTAATGAGTAAAAAAAAATAACTTAAATGATTTTAGCAACTGGCTGCAATATAACAAAGAGTGAAAAATGTAAGGGGGTCTGAATACTTTCCGTACCCACTGTTATTAGATAATATATATATCTATATATATATTCTATCTAAAAATAATTAGTATCAAAATATAACAATACTCTAGTTTTGGATTGGATTTTTTTATATATATAAAAATGATTATAAAATATAACATATTTGCCATACACAAGCCATCAGTCATATCTTTTAACCATAGAATCTGATTCTGGAGTCCCCAATATTCCATGGCAAAAAATAATGTCTAGATAATGTTTACCTGGTTGAAAAAAAAAACATGGATACTTCTGTCGGTTAATACCACCATAATTTTCGTGTGGATCCATGGCTCTGGGCAGGCAGAAATATTTGATTTAGAAGATGAACAGACTAACATTAGAAGAGATGAAAGCACCTTGCCAATGCAAACACTGTGTTTTATTAGCGCTGGTGCTCAGAGGCCCTTAGCTGCTAGATCAGGCTCAACACGCTATAGGCACTGAATTCTCAATCATGAACTTTCTGCAGAACTTTTTAAATTGTAATTTTTCTTCTAGAAGTGGGGTTGGGTTTGCTGTAGGTTTGTTATGTCTGGCTGTGGAGGCTGTTTATAATGAGGGATCAGTAATAATATATTTATTCAAGCTTCAGGTCAAACCTGCGGACTACCTCTTGGTCTCTCTCGCGTGTCTCTCCATGTGTAGTAATGTGCCTCGCTCCCACTTAATGAGACTTTAGGAGTAAACTGATGTTAATTATGGTCTTCTTTACATTCAGATCACTGAGCTCAGCCCTACATCCCTACTCCACTTCTCTCTTTTTTATATGTTTAAAAAAGGTATTTTTTCGTTGAGAGTTGTATATCTGCAGGTAAGCGTGATTATATGCAGCAGATGGTGATTATGTTGCATTATATTGGATTATATGCTGTGCATATTATGTCTTCATTGCCTAAATTTATGCTTAGACCAGTCGTCACGCATGCACAATGAAGTCCTTCATACTGTTAGAGGTATTGCATCAATAATTTCTGCAAATATAATTTTGCCTGTGTGTGTATACTGTATGTATATAATGAGACTGTTCTAGCAGTGTGTTTAGTTCTTCAGGCATAAGCTAGACTTAGGCAGTGTGGATTCAGGTATCATTCAAGCTAACAGGGAGTCAATACCCAGCAGCCATGCTGAGTGATTCTGTACAAAAGCACATGCCCTGCGTGTTTGCAGCTGGTGTGTCTGAGGGAATCCACGCCTAATGGAATTCCAACCAATTACTGGCTTTAGTCAGAGCTTCATTAATTCCATCAAATCACCGGTCTGGATGCATTTCATTCACTTTCCTTTAATTAGACAGGCCTTAAATCAATTAGAGTCTAGGGCTGGCAGCAAAACACCACAATAGCACCTTTCTGCGGGTTTTTATAGATTAAGAACTGTGGAAATGCTTCCCTATGGGGATGCCTCAAAACCTTTATACAGCAAACACTATTACTTTTACATTAAAAGCACGTCATTATTGAACAAAAGCTACTTTAATACGTGAATATCTGAAGTTCTGAAACAAAGTCTGATGTTAATAAAACCTACGGTGGATCAATTTAAACAAAAAATAAATAAGTTAGCAGTGTTGTAGCATACAAAATCTACTGCATTGCAGTGGGTCTTTCTGGTCAAATGATCAAAAGTCAGAATCAATCATTACGAAAGTGTTAACTCAGCACAGTTTTACATTTTCCCACAGGTGGAGGCACAGCATTCCAGATTTATGCCTCCAGATACATTTCGATTGGTATTTTACTGCTAATACAGCAGTAATTAGAAGAGATAGGCAGGAGATCCAGAGTACTTGAGTGAAATTACAGCAATGATCAATAATGAAGACGCATTAATTTTGTGGCTTTTTCCCAAAGCGTTTTACACCTGTCAAAGTCCAGATGCCATATGCAAACATACAAAATGGGCTGTGATTTTTAAGTGTCTGATTTATTAGGGTGGCATTTTGGGAGGTACCTTGCAGTCCAAGTGTCTAAAAAGGGTGGCAACTGGCATCCCGTGTTGAAACAGTCAGCTTAATCCAGAATAAGTTTCTCAATTAAATTCAGTTGTATAGTGTTTTTAAAGTTTTACACATTGCTGCCAAGGAGCTTTATGAAATGAAAAAAAAAAGATAAAAAGAAAAGAAAATGGTATCTAACAACCCCCAAGTGAGAAAGCCACAGGCAACAATGGCAAGAACAAAAATCCCTAGGATGTTTAAGTAGACAAGGATGTAATTTGAGCTGTAATTTTCAGTCAGAGCAGCAAAGGTCTTTAACATTTAGTGCGTTTACATAGTGTGCATTATACAAATATAAAAATTCAGTGTATTCAAACCAAAAAACACACGACGACATTAAAATTAATTTTTTTCTTTAGTTTTGATATAACGAATAAGAAAAAAAGTGTGCCAACTGGGTTTTGTTAATACAGTTTATGACCTTTCCTTCATATTAAAAATATGTATGTCTGATCTGACACATCTGTACATAAACCAACAATTAAAAATACCGCTCCATCTCCACCTCCGAACCCCCTTAATATTGCACAGATATAACAACTAAATACTACATTTCTCAAATGGACCAAAATGCACTTGCCTATTTTGGTGAGTGTGTGTTGTTTTGGAGTGCGTGTTGAAAAATCGGTGGTTGCCAAATTCAGGTGCATGTGATCATTACCAGTTTACCATGCTCTGATCTTTCGCCAGCATGAAGTCAACCCAGGTCTCTCTAGACAGGCTGAAGAACTGTTGCGTAAAGCTCTAGATTTATAGGACATTTTTCAATCACAGAAGCATATCTGACGTCAACGCATTCTGATGGTTGGCAGAGAACAGTGGAACCGTCGAGTCGTATTCAGTGTGGCTTTATGCCCAGCAGGTTTTAAATTAAGAAGAATGTTGAAGTTATGAGGTGATGCCAAAAGCCCTTTCGACGGTCTGTTTGAGCGCAAGCAGAGTAAGATAAACACTGAGTGCTTGTGAGAAGCTCCTTCAATCTGCTCTCGTGTTTAGCCGCTAATATGTTTGGGTTTGATCATGGGCACGGCAGGCGCCGTTTGATGAATCGCAGGCTGCAGAGCGAAGCGGAGAAGGCATTGATTTCCCCAGTGCCAGTTCTTTTACCTCCCTCTCTCCTAGCATAGCTGTTCTCTGTGAGGGGTTTCGGAATCCTTGGAGCTGATTTAGAGGAACTGGAGAGTGCAGAGTATTCCAGCTGTCAAGCTCTAGTGCCAGATCGGCCATCTGAGATAATTAGCGTTGTCACAATACCAGAATTTCTATAGTTAATGCCAGTGAAATTTCTCAATTATCAACTTCAATTTTAATACAACACCAAAAACTTGATGCTAATGGACACATTTGACCTTTATTTAAAAGGTATAAATGCTGTACATTGCTGTTGAGAAGTTTGGAGTCAGCAAGATTTTTTAAAGAAATTATTACTTTTATTCAGCAAGGACACATTAAATTAATCAAAAGATAGAGTAAAGACTTTCATAAATGTTACAAAGGATTTCTATTTCAAATAACTGCTGTTCTTTTTAACTTTCTACTCATCAGAAAAATAGCTTTGCCATCATAGAAATAAATTACATTTTAAAACAGTACGACAGAATCAGATAAAAAATAAAAGTTATTTTAATATATAATCATATTTCACAATAATACTGTTTTACTGTATTTTCTGATCAACTAATGCAGTGCATATTGGTACCATGTCGGTCAATATTAGTGTTTTTTTGTACTGTCAATGCCTGAATTCACTTGTAGCATTTAAAACGGTTTTAGTTTTTAGGACTTTGTTTTTAGTTTATTTAGACAAAATAACATAGATCTTAATATCAGCAATTTATCGATCATTTGCCGTAGCATGAATATAGTTACTAACTGATCATATTGTAATGTAATACATTATTTCATTCAAGTAAACATCAAATAATAAAGAGCAAAGCAATACATGGTTAGCAGTGAATGGTTTTCTCTTGTCAGATCTCTTTAGACTGAAGCAGAAGGCCTCTTGTTCACCATGGGAATGAAAACGACATTTATTTGGGTGAATTTCTTTTAACAAAAGCAAAGAGAACAAAACATCTAAATAACATTGCCAGGAATAAGGCTAAATTCTGCTGTGAAATTACCCAGTGGGAGCAAGTTGACCCTGAGGACAGTACGAATGCTCAGCGAATATTAGCACTATTAGTTTGGTGAGCACAATAAAAGCACTTCAGACACAGTGAATCATCTCTCCCTCTCCTGATGCCACCCAAAGCACTTGCACTGGCCAAAGCTTATTCTCTTTGAATAAAAACACGCAGAAGAGGCTTTTTTTGTCCACACCAAATACTATAAACAAGTATTAGGTTTTGTTGATGGTGGGATTGCCAGTGCGTATGCATTTATTAGAGTTTAAACATCTTCAGGTCTTCAATATTATCTCAGTAACATTGCACTCTGCAAAATAGGAAATTCTTTTGAAGAGATCGACCTATTCTTTGAATGGCCCAATGTCCCAGTGAGACATGTTTTGGGATGAAATAATTTTCCTGCAGAGAGTTTTGATTTGAAGTCCAATAACTCCACTTTGAGGCTTGATAGTTCTGACAGAAAAAAAATTATCCTTGTTGGTTTAGTTTTGTTCGCGGTGCCCAGCTGTAGCTAAAGGTGTGATACTGGGTTTCCATTCCTTTTAACCAATGAATTTCTGTGACTTTTCTAAAAAAAATATTATTTTATATAGGCACTGCTGTTCAAAATTTTGGGATCGGTAAGATTTTTAATTGAGTCTCTTATGCTCAACAAGGCTGTATTTATTTGATCAAAAATACAGAAAAAACAATTGCAATTTCTAATTATGGTTTCCTATTTTAATATACTTTAAAAAGTAATTTATTCCTGTGACAGCAAAGCCTAATTTTCAGCATCATTAATTCAGTCTTCAGTGTCACATGATCCTTTAGAAATAATTTTAATATACTGATGATTTATTGCCATATGTTGAAACTGTTATGCTTAATATTTATAATATAATATAAATATTTGTTTTGGAACCTGTGATACTTTTTTTCTTTGATTCATTGATGAATAAAAAGTTAAAAAAGAAAAGCATTTATTTAAAATAAAAATATTTTCTAACAATATAAATCTTTACTATCACTTTTTATCAATTTAACACTGAATTTTAATTGCTGAAAAAAGTTTACGGTCTTTTTTTTTTTTTTAAAGAAAGGAAAAAAATTATTGACCAACTTTTGAATAGTATATTGTAACACAAAATTATAATTGAATAAACACTGTTCTTTTTAACTTGTTATTTATCAAAGAATCCTGAAAAAAAAAAATCACCGTTTCCACAAAAATATTAAGAAGCACAACTGTTCCCAACACTGATAATAAATCAGCATATCAGAATGATTTCTAAAGGATTATGACACTGAAGACTGGAGTAATGATGCTGAAAATTCAGCTTTGCTAACACAAGAATAAATTACATTATAAAATATATTAAAATGGAAAACTGTTAATTTAAATTACAATAATATTTCACAAAATTACAGGGTTTTTTTAGCATAAGAAACTTATTTAAAAAACAATACTTACTGTAAAAACTTACTGATCCCAAACTTTTGAATGGCAGTGTGTTTTATAAAAGCAGTTTATAGCCATTAAAATATTTTATAATTCACCATAAATAAGAAAACATTTATATTTTATTTTAATATTCATTTAATTTCCAGGACTTTTGCAGATCTGGAAATCATGCTTTTAAAATTCCCTAGTATTTCCAGGTTCCATGACTGTGGGAACCCAGCTCGATCTAACAGTGAACAAATAGATGTGGTCATCACAGGTTGTTTAAATAAGGTGGCAACCGGTTGTGAGACATTTCTGACATTCAAACTGTAATCCGTCTGATTTCACTTCAGATAGCTCTGGTCTCTGATGCTCTGTCGCTTAATGTTCATATTTGAACACTTTTCCCTCATTATGCGGTGACATGAGAGACTTTTTGACACATTTTAGCATTTGAATGCCTCATGCATTAGAATGCTTTAGGTTATGTTTTGCAAATGTTTTTTTTATGTAGTATCTCATGCTGTTCTGACGTTACTTACAAATGCACTGTGAGGTCTTAGTTTAGCATTTTTGTCTGGTCTGCAGTTCTTAAAGTAGGTCTTGTTTTTTTTTTTAAAGCAGGTCTATTTTTACATTTACATATTTTTACATAAAAGACCAGTGCTTGTTGCGGAACACTTGCAGGAAAAAAGAAAAAACCAATGTGAGACACAACACTAGCCAGAGACTGAATGTAATTATGTGTATGGCTGTACTACACTAACAGCAGTGAGTTTTTAAACAAACGGTCTTACGATTTAAGCACAGCACAGAACAAAATAACAGAACAAAAACTGATTAGTTGTTATTGGACAACCAGTTGACCATTGTGACTCAGCCCTACTTTCACAATTACTGCCTTGCTGCAAAGAAAATTACACCTCTTTTAAGGACCAAAAAAATTTTTTTACACATTATTTGCATGAAATTAAACGTGTTCCTTTATTAAAGTTCTCATTACTGTAAAAAAAATTCCATACTCAATACTAACATACAAAAAAACACGAATGTAATACCAAAATAACAATCATCATGTCTCACAAAATTATTTGTTACAAGCATAAATTAAATTTAGTACAATAAATGATACCACTATGTAAAAATATTTTATTAAGTTTGTCAATATCCAGGATGATTCTTCTATCCAAAACACAAACGCTGTAGTAAATTTTATTTCAATTGCAAACTAAAATAGAAACGGGAAGTATTTTAACATATGCTGTCTGTTAACCAGAATCCTTTTTCTTTTACATTCAATGAAATGCCCAGGCCCTCACAGAAGCTGACTCACTTTCTGACTGAAAATTCATTGCATTAACATGATTGCACTATGCAAACATAACAATCAACAGCACATTTACCTAGTTGGTTGTAAGATAATAATATTCAGCTGAAGACACCATCACAATCAACTTAAAACATGAACATAACATAGCCTGAACAAACACAGTGCATCTAAATGGAGTAGCCTGCTACATAGCTGAAACGCTAATATTAAACAGCCTTACCTTCCAATTGCTGTAGACTTGAGTTACACATCCTATGTGATTTGACATCATTCTTGAGCCACTTTTCCACTTTCAAAACCATTGTAGCAGCTCCAGGCTGATATTCCAGGACACTGTTTACCTTTTACCTACAGGGTTTTCTCAACAGAGCCCCGCTTTCAATTTCAAAATGGCCACTGTGTGAAATCAGAGAATCAAGGGAAGGAAAAAAAGTTTCTTTATGTGAAATATAATTATAAAACACTTTATTTTGATTTTGGGATAATATATAACCTATTTTGCTGAAGAAAAAAGCTTAATCCATCTGAAGCTAGTTTGATGGCCTTAGATGGTTTTAGCTAGCTTAGATGGCCTAGCAAATCAGACCAGCCTGACCAGGTTGAGAAACCAGCTTACACCAGCAAACCAGTTTTAGTTAGTTTAAGCTGTTTCTTTTAGCCATGCAATCATGTTGTGACAGGTTTCAGGATTAGACAAAACCTTTCCTATCTACATCTCCCTCTTTTCTTGACTTTATTTACTGGCGGGGTCTTCCAGCAGATTGTCTGTTGTACCTGTGCAGGTATCACGTGTCTGTGTGCTCCTGGTGTATTTTAGCACAAGTCCTGTGTGCTGTCCAAACAATCAGTAGTCTTTAGATGCATTTAGACCCCCGCTATGTACACATTGCTCTCCACACCTGTCCTTTTCGGCTGTCATCCTCTCAGTTCTTCCACGGGATGTATTATTAGCTCAGAGCTTTTAGCAAAAAAGTGTCTCGCTTTTGTCACTTATCAGAACCTGTTGAAAAAGTCAGAGTGCCAGACTGCTAAGCCTTTTTAAAGGAATAGTTCAACCAAAAATTAATATTCTGTCATCATTTACTCACCCTCATTTCTTTTCAACCCCATACTCTGTTTTTTTCCCTTTGAACACAAAAGGGGAATTTTGAAGAAGACATTTTCCATTAAGTTCATAGCGAAGATGTCTTGCCAAGCCTCAAAAAGGACGAAAAAAGTATGGAAGCTTGTTTCTGCATCAGACTAAAAACAATTTTCTTAACGCACATGTCACGTGATTTCATAATTGCGACTTTGTATCATATGAGACTTTGTTAGATGAACTGCAATGTTTTATCTCACAATTGCAAGCTTTATTTCATATAATGAGACTATCTCGTTTTTTGTGAATTTATATCATACAATGTAACTTTAAATTGCATGATTCTAGCTGTGTATTATAAAATTTTATGCAACTTAATAATTGACATCTTTAACTTTTTATTTCATAACTGTTCATTGTACAATGTGACTGTATTGCACGATTGTGACTTCATATTGCACAATGTGGCTAAATATTATATAATTGTAGTTTTATGTTATACAATTGCAACTATCTCACAATATATGACTTTAAATTGCAACTTCACACATTTCACACAATTTTACACATTTATTTCACATTTTATATTGTAAAATTGCTAAATTATATCTCACACAACTTTTATATTGTACAATGACACTTTATATCACATTTACATTTCACAATTTCTGCTTTTTATGACACTTTATATTCTTGTTTTCGACTTTGCCACAATTACCTGTGTAATATTTTACTCTGTGGTGGAAACAGGCTTACTTTAAAAAAAAAAAAGCAATACAATTCTCATTTTGTGTTCAACAGAAAAAATATTAGCCAGCCCACAGGTTTGAAAAAACATTTTTTGGGGGAAATATTACTTTAGCCAACACATCGGCTATTGTGTGCATATTGATTGCTTGTTTAATGCCAGTATTCTTGTATCTAGAGGCAGATTGGAAAGCACTGTGAAATGTAATTTCTGTGCAGAATAGTCCATATTCAGTTGTTCAAAATGACCTATTCTGCTGAATTGTTGTGTTATGTGTTTTCTAGCGTGCATCTATATCACTGATGTTGTTTCTGCTTATCAGCTCTTTTATCCTCTGCAGTGCAGCCACTCGGTCAATATTAAAACTGCTATCACAATGAAAAGTTGCGAAAATGGGGAACGATTGCCCTGGAGGCAAGGCTGACTGTGTGCAGAAGAGCGGTTGCCTGCAGCTCTCGTCTTCGGGTTGACCAGAATTTGAACCTTCGTTGTTCAGACTCTTTGATTAGTCTCTCTTGGAGACAGAGCACTGATGGAAGTGGGCGGACCGTGACGTTCCTTCAGCCCTGACCTTTCAACCCCCTATACTGCTTTACCTAAATGAACATGAGGCCTCATTGCCATGACAACCTTACCAGGCATTAATAAAGGGCCCTGCAACCTTTAAGTACTAAGTTTTGCTCAACACTCGGAGAAATCAATTCATGCACCATTCAGACTATTATTGCGCAAACATACCTTTCGTTTCACAATGCCAACCGTTTCTGCTCTCCAATCTACGATCGACTGTTGCGTAAGACAGTAGGATGTTTATGGTGCTCGTCGGCACAAGTGACAAACAGTGCTGTCGTGTCGGCAACAGAATGATGCAGTGCAGTCTATCATTCCAGATTACAATGTTCACCTTCCATGTCTGTCATTTTATTCCGTGCCTAAACGCACACGCTAACGCACAGACAATTACGAATACATGCACTTCCCATTAGAGAATTCCAGACTGGTTATGTGTTGAAAAACCACCGCCTGAACATAATTCATTGGTGCTGCTGCGTTGAGTCATGCCTTTTGTGCTTTCAGAATCTGCGAACACATCTAATTTAAAATGAAGATGCATAACGTGCACGTCTTGGGAATAATCAAAACAAGACCTCAGCTGCCTATCCTCCCTCCCATTTCTTGTTGCTCTGTTTCAGAGTTGAGATAATGCCCTGATGTTTGTGTACGCGCGCGTGTCGCATTTGACAGTCATTTCTGCCGATGCTTCACAGCCGCTCTGTTTGATACCAACCCGCCATCTAAAACAGGATGTTCTTGTCTTGTATTTTCCAGGGAGCTGTGTGGAGACGGTTATAGGTCTGTACGGTGAGACCATTGAAGTGCCATGCAACAATGGAAATAACAAGCCAGATGGCCTTATTTTCACCAAATGGAAATACGTGAGTGTTTCTCTGAGCATCTGGGCTGTTACTCTACCCTGCTAGCCAGTCTGGGTAGCCAAGCAATATACAGCTACTCTCATCCTCATATTGATTTCTAATTTAATCCCTATAGGTGCTAAATGTGTGTTTGTCGGTTTGCTAACGGCCCTGTTATCTCGTTCAGGTGAAAGATGACGGCTCTCCCGGCGATCTTCTCGTGAAGCAGGCTCAGAAAGATGAGGCGACTGTATCCGCCACAGACGGCTACAAAAGTAGAGTTAGCATCGCCGCCAACTCCAGCCTCCTGATAGCCCGAGGCTCACTGGCCGACCAGAGAGTTTTCACCTGCATGGTGGTGTCTTTAACCAACTTAGAGGAACACTCTGTGGAAGTGAAAGTTCACAGTGAGTATTAATAAAACACACACACGCACAACATATTAATAAATAAGAGCAAATCAGAGAGGAGAACAGGAAAAATCAAGCACAGCTTCAGTCTATGATGAAACCGAATGTAAGCATCAGATCTCAAATTGGACTGGAAAAGGGGTGTAGAGATGTCAGATATGGGAGAGAATAACATGGGTGATCCACTTTTGTAGCCTTGATCTAGTTGCATGCTTTTAGATGGATACCAGAGAAATTATATTGATAGTGTGCACAGTGTTCTACCATAGATCAGAAAGATTGGCTGTGCTTGGGAATGGATTGTGCATACTAAGCAATATATATTATATCCATTTACAGTATATATATTATATTTTTTTTACTTACACATTTTCAAACATAAAAAAAAATATAAGTGAGTGAATGGCATTACAGTTATCATTTAGGTACAATCCAGTTGTAATCCAATATTGTGCAAAAAAATTTGAACTTTTGTCCAATCAAAAATGAGTCAGAGGTTTTCTAGTGCGTTCATCACAATGGAAATGGAGGGCCAAGTGGAGGACACAGTATTAGTCACAGTGCACTCGGGTTGTAACTATAATGGATATTTTAGCAAACAACGTACTGTAGGGGTCTGGGTAGTTGACAGTTCAAGCACTTTGTTATATATGTAAAAACTTAGCATAGTACTAAAACATTTTAAATATATATAAAATATATGTACTTTAATTTTCTTTGTAGAATCCATAAAAATGAAATGTCCAAGAAAACTAAAATCTAACTACCCACATTCTATGCATAGAAGCATTTTGTCAACAGCATTCATACTGTATACTGCTGTATGCACAGGATGATGATATGCGTTATCAAACATACCTACATACTTTTTGATATCTTATCTCTTATTTCAGAAAAACCATCAGCCCCTGTAATCAAAAACAATGCGAAAGAACTGGAAAACGGCA
The DNA here is from genome assembly GCA_018155175.1 of Sinocyclocheilus anophthalmus. NCBI lineage: Eukaryota > Metazoa > Chordata > Actinopteri > Cypriniformes > Cyprinidae > Sinocyclocheilus > Sinocyclocheilus anophthalmus. The sequence goes on along the minus strand of JADLZN010007867.1, from coordinate 28,501 downwards.
AACTGATGCAGGTGAGTCACGCTCTTTATCCACTTCCCTTTAAGACCCAGAGCTTCAGCTGCTGCTGCTGTTGTTGTCTCCCGTATCCAGTGTTTGCTCCAGTACACAAACCAGCCAGTGTACTAACAATGTGCAGGATCAAACCCTGTGCCTTTGTTTTCATTACCCAGCATGCCTCTCCAGTAGTCTCAACATTGACACACACCTGCAGTTATCACAGTCAGAGGTGGCTCAAAGACAGCGCTAATGATATGGACATCAGCGAACGCGTCTGTGGGGCGTACACACCTGATTTAGGCAGTGCTCGAGCAATTGTCACCCACGGCTACACAGGAAACAACCACTTTTATGTTGTCTAGAGTTTGCATCTCAAAAGCAGGACGGCAGTAATATTATTCGGTTGCATGAGAACAGGAAGAGCTTTGATTTGAACTACTTGGAGCACAAACAAGGCTTCCCACGCAGTCCTTATGACTGGTGTTTGTAAGTGGAGCTGGGGGTCGTTATTTTTAATTTCCTCCCTCTATCGCTCTCTCTTTTTAATGTAGTTCAGAGGCGCTGGGATCTTAGAGTCTGGCTGAGGCGGAGGTGTGGGGTGGGGAAGGCTGGGGTTGTGTATACAGCATTATGGGTCTTTTTTTTCCGTGGCCACCCACCGAGGTCTGCCTTGTTCAAAGTGTCGAGACTTACTTAGACAGAGAAAGGGGAAGGGCATGGAAGAAAGAGTGCCTCCTCTGAATATAGAACATTTAATACAGTTGAAATGCAGGGTGGCTGAAGGTCTCTGGAAAGAGAAAATTAGAAAGAGAGGGGTGAGTACATTTAAATAGGTGTGCCGCATTTCAGGCTGTAAATGGATTGTATTGAGAGGTTTGTGTACGTTTTTCAGTGATCATCGCAGCAGTTATTATTGAAAGGTGAAGGAGACTCATATTGCTAATCAAAACTGGTTCTTTAGAATGTTTTGGGATTTATAGTATGAATTCTGAAGTCTGGATTGCAGAGATGTAGCTGTTCTGTACAGCCACGGAAAATCATGTGAATCAGAAACATACAGCACGACCAGTGTAGTCTGTTTCTCCAACTAATGACTGTTATGAGCCTGTTCTTTTTAGTTTTTTAGCATGATTTTTACTAAACATCTCATTACTAAACATGTTTTTGACTAAACATCTCACTAGAAGAGCCAGCTCATAAGAGATCATTCATTAGGTAATCAGACTGTAGTGGTCATGCTGTGTAGCTTGTTTTGCACTCGGATGACTTTTATAATTTGGTTCTTTTAGTTAAAAAAGCTGCTAAAAATAGCTTGTCACACTGTGTTTTTGATTGTCTAAAACAAGTCATATGAGTCATTCATTTGGTTATGCTATAGACCATTTCATGAGCAAATGACTTGTCTTGATTGTTTTGTTTTTGTGAAGCAAAAACATACATCACAACCAGTATAGTCTAACTGATTCTCAAAAGAATGACTCTTCTTTTCGGTGAATCAAAAACTGACGTGACTGGTGTAATCTGATTCAGGAATAAATTATTCTTTTGAGACATTTTTTTGTGTGTGAATCAAAAACATATTGGGTGATTAGTGTAGTTTGATTCTCAGATAAATTACTTTTAAGACTTAGTTCTTTTTAAGCAATCAAACCTATACACTGAAACCAGTAGTCCAACCGATTCATGAACTAACGACTTAATGATTTAAAGCTCATGAAACGTAAATCAGGGTGGTTACTGACTGGTTGTTCATATGACATCATGTAGTAATTATTATTTGAGTTTATATAAGATTACATGTTTTGTCAGTAGTATATTATTAAAAATAAGGAAATTAAATATATTATAACATAACGCATATATTCTAATTTTTGTTTGTTTAAATATATTTCTTATATTTTAGATTACATTTTTTATGTACATGTTTTATTTTTTTTATGTCGCTAAGGCCATTGTTGAAATTTTAGTAATGCCGCATCTAAAATAACATTTTGCCAAATTAACAATTCTTGTGCCACAGAGTTGTTATTGTTAATTAAAACTGAAACTTTAAAAGTTGTTGTATTTAATTGATATAAAGCTAAAATAAAATAAATTATAAATATTAGATGAAAAAGTTAAACAATAAATTGACAATTAAATGAAATAAGTTAAAATTTGACTACTAAAATAAAAACATTTATAAAATGGAATTAAAAAATAAATTAAAGCTAAAAAACAAATAAAAATGACAAAAGCACATCACAAAACTACTAAAAACGAAACTAAAATTAAAACAAAATCTGAAAAGCTAAATAAAAGCTAATTCAATGGGGGGGGGTAAGTAATAAATACTATAATAATAGTATATGTGACCCTGGACCACAAAACCTGTCATAAGTAGCACAGGTATATTTGTTACAATAACCAACAATACATTGAATGGGTCAAAATTATAAATATTTCTTTTATGCCAAAAATCAGGATATTAAGTAAAGATCATGTTCCATGAATATATTTTATAAATTTCCTACCGTAAATATATCAAAACTACATTTTTGATTAGTAATACGCATTGCTAAGAACTTCATTTGGACAACTTTAAAGGCGATTTTCTAAATATTTAGATTTTTTGCATCCTCAGATTCCAGGTTTTTATAAATAGTTGCATCTCAGCCAAATATTGTCCTATCATAACAAACCATACACCAATGGAAAGCTTATTTATCCAGCTTTCCAGATGATGTATAAATATCAATTTCATAAAGTTGACCCTCATGACTGGTTTTGTGGTCCATGGTCACATATAAATAATGCTAAAATGACACTGTTTTGCAAGAACAGTTTGAATTGTTTTGTTTTTTTCTCATGATTTGGCAATGGAATTGCATTTTCTGTTTTCCAAATTACAAAAATACTAAAACGGTTTCTTTTAAAATAAATGGTTAAATTGGTTGCTAAAACAATGCAGAAAGCATATATAAATAAATGATGCTATTAGCAGGCGGATTTCATTCTTAGTGAATCCCCCAGAGAGTCCAGGAAGGAAAGTGCTTAGTCACAGCTGCTCTGTTCCTCGGCTCAGTGGAAGCTACAGGCTTCAGGCAGCACTCTGCGCTCGAGAGGTGATGTATCATGGTCCGGCTCCTGAGGAGGGTCCGGTATGTTATCAGAGATCGGAATCACGGTACAGCAATTTCACCCACCCCATCTCTCCCTCATTCGTGCTTCCTCTAAATCTTGAATTTCTCACGCCACCCTGAACACCTGAACTCATGCATCATCCCGCTGTCTGCTCTGCTCTCCTGCCATTATTACCCTTCTCTCTTTCTGCTGATCTCTCTATCCTGGGGCAGATAGCTCGTCAGCATGTGATCCTGTCAGCGTGTTATTAATGCAGAGCTTCTACGGCCTCTGGCGGCGTTTTTACTCAACCAGAGAGAAGGAAAAGGGCGAGAGAAAGAAAGTGAAGAAATGAAAGACCTGTATCACAACTGTAGAGTTAAAACCCCACCCACTTAAGCTCATACAGATGATGCAATTATATATATCAAGGTATCTTCCCTGGGCCACCCCATGGCTTACCCACCAAAATTGTAGCAGCAGTGGGATAAAAGTACCTTGAGTAATTATGTCATGAACCAACAGGGAAAGTCCCAAAGTCACTTGCAAATACACACTTAAATTGTATTGAAGGAGATGACACATCATGTGACAATCTAGCGTGATACTATGTGTCATGAGTCTATAAATAGATGTATAAGACCGGCGAAACCAAAAGTGTTTGAGTATTGCAGACTTGAACCTCATCCAAATGCATGCTGATGAGAGGTTGTGATACAGTCACTAAAGCAGATTGCTGTTTTTTCCTGTTGGTGTGTGTGTGTGTTTGTTTGTGTTGTGTGTGTGTGTGTGTGTGTGTGTGTGTGTGTGTGTTTGTTGTGTGGGTGTGTGTGTGTGTGGGTTGTGTGTTGTGTGGTTAGTTGGGGGAATGTGTGGTGGAGAATGCCAACCCACCAGCAGATCTCATCTGGATGAAGAATGACCAGCCCCTAGTGGATGACGGCAAGAGTGAGTCCACATCAGTCATTCAATGAAAAGAAAAACATTTAATCAAGTGCACTAAACACATACATTTGATATACAGTATAGGGCTTTGTAAGTCTAAATATATTAAATAATTATAAAAGTGTAATCAGCTGTTTAGCCCGTCAGAAATATTTTAAAAATTGTGCCATGATAAATGGTTAGTTTTCAAATTTACCACTAGACCGATCACAATTAATAATATAAATCAAAAACAGGAGCTTTATGTAATTTATGATATTTAATTCCCTGTCACACCATGTATTTACCACAAAATAATGGTGAACTATCATTTTAAATGATATAATGACATTATTTTATTACTTGTTAACATATCTCACGTATCAAATAACAATGCTTATATATTTTTTTTATATTAAAAATATTTTCAAATGTTAATATTTAAATTAGCTTTTTATAGTAAAGTCATGTAGTTCACTCCTGAATGCTAAAGGCAGGAGTCCAAACCCTTGATGGTAAAGAAACGAACAGTTGAGAATGAGCGGATCCCAATGCATATTCATTATTTGGGTTGTTTGGGGTATGAATTTAGTTTCATATGTCATATGTTTGGTTTAATCCCTGTGGGTTGTCTCCTGTAGTGGGGTGGCTGTAAAGCACGGGGGCGTTTTCTAGCAATTGCTAAGGCACTGGTTGCCGACTCTTGTGGCGCGTGGAAACAAGTGGGTGGGTGCATGGGGGGGGGGTAAGTTGTGGGTTGTTTGTGCGGGGCATTTGGAGGACAATCACTGATGTGTTTCTACAGCGGATGGGGGCGGTATGGGGCACACAACAGGAATAAAAGATGTGCAAGTGGACGCATATTGGAGCTGTCTACACTGCAAGCATCCAATATGTTTTAATTGACAGACACCCAGTACCTGTTTTTGACATGCTGCAGAACAACTTCTGTCACTTATTTCCCCGTCTGTCTGGGAAAAAAAAGAAGATTCATTTACAAAAAGCATGAACTGATTGCTATGGAATTTATTTGACATTTTCATTTTCTCAGCTTGGACTGACTAGTTTAGATTCGAACCATGTGTATATGAGTGATTCTATAATTGCAGGTACATTTGGTGTCTGAAGTCATTATTTTTTTTCTGTTTTTTTCAAATGGTTATATTTTTCATTATTTTAATACTGTGTTACTCAGTGTTATGAATTACAAGATGTTACAGTCAATAACAACATTATAATTTGAGTAAAAAGTGTCTTAAATAGCTCAAAATCATGATTTCTTGTTGTCCAAATTAGTAATTTTTTCCATCATGTATCACTTTGTAATCAAAATATTTTATTGTACTTTTCTTTTTGTAATATTTCATTCAATTTATTTATAAAAGCCCTAAAGAGTCATTTACCTAATTCTACCACATTACTTTAAAAAAAATAATAATAAATAAAATAAAAAATTTTCTTATACACTTTGTGTCCGTAAATCGTCAACTCTGTTACCGTACCATACTTTGCCTTTAATTAGTGGAATTTCTCTCAGAACAATCTATGTAAGAATACAGGAAATTATGTCACTTTCCCTCACTGTTAAGATCTGAAGCACTGAAAAGTCTATGTGCTCTCTCTAAGAAAATATTTCAATCTAGAAGTTCTTAAACCAATAGTTATTTTATAAAGTGTCAAATCTGTTACCACAATATCAAAAGGAAAACAGATTTTTTTTTGTGTGTTATTTAAAAGTCTTTTAATCATGATTTCATTAGTACCATGTGTTCTTAGCATTTATGCTAGGAAGTGGAGTTTTTGGCAAAAAATATAGAAAACTGTCCATTCTGTTACTGTCAAACTTTGTTACCAAGGTAGAGTAACAATGCTGACAATGCGGTAACAGAATTGACAGTCCATCGGACAATTGTCAATTCTGTTACTTTACAATTCTGTTACTTAAAGGGTCAACTCTGTTTATGAACTATTTTCACAAAAAACAATACATTTGTTGTTTAAAATCCAAAAAACATTATTGATTTATTTTTGCACCCTTATAATATTTCAACAACATTTCTTTTTTTAACTGGATATTGTATATAATACATTTTCAGATGAAAAATATTTGCTCCAAGTGGACGGTTCTGTGAAGACATAGGGGTTTTTTTTTTTTTAAGGTATGCATAGGTGAAGTATTATCTGTTTCAAGTGATGGAATGTAAGGACTGTTTGTCTAATGAAACAAGAAGGATTTTTCCTGTTATGATTTATTGTTATTTCTACACATTGGCTAATTTGTTGACAAACAATACCATAAAGACATCTGTTTTTTTTTTTTTTCATTAAAAATTACAACAAGGAAGTACTTGGTTTTGGCAAGCACTGAATTATTAAAATTAAATATGTTTTCAATAATATACTGAAAATAAATTATCTTAGTGAAAAGTTTTTTTAAACTTTCTGCAATGCCAAATGTATCTCCAATTATAGAATCACCCATGCAGATTGTTATTCTAAAATAGCTGTATACTAAAGGAACTTACCCCTTTACTGTTGCTGAAGTCTGGAGCTCGCAGCTGATTGGTTTGTGGTTAGTGAACATTCTCACAGTGTTGACAGACTCAAGCTGCTGCTATGTAGATTCAGGCACTCCGTGTAAGACGAGGTTACAGTTTTCTGCCGTTTGCCCAGTCTATTATTGATTTGTCTATATGTGGTTTGTGTATGCCTGCAGAGTGACTTATCACGTCTACTATCAAGGGACCGCCAGTCACAGTTCTGTCCAGTACTTCTTCCGTCTCATTAACCAGCTAGGAAGAGGATGTAGAATCTCAATCACTCTGCACATGGCCCCCAAAAAAGCATGAGATGGGGCCCCGACCAGGTTTCAGAACCCAGACCTTTCCCACTTCATGTAATAACTTAATTCCAGCGAAGTAACATACTAACAGTACTTTTCTGCACTACCATGAAAAAAATTGTCGATCGGCCGTTGCCTTGGTCGTCCTGATTCGTCACTGCTCGAGAACCTTTTTCCTATCCTTTCCCCCTCTCTCTTTTCCATGTGTCTTCCTGTCTCATATATTGCCTATCCTAAAAAAAAGAGGAAAATTGTCTGACATTTTTTTATGTTATTCCCATAAGTCTTCTATGTTGCATCACGGTTGCAGTATTGATCGAATAACAGCAAAAACACTATGGTGACGATTATTACTTTCAAGAGAGATTTTCTATTTTAATATATATTTTAAATGTAATTTATTCCTGTGATGGCAAAGCCGAATTTCAGCATCATTACTGCAGTCTTCATTGTCACATGATCCTTCAAACTCTCATTTCTTATTATCGTGTTCAAACAGATTGCTTTAATTTTTTTCAGGATTCCTTGATTAAAAGAAAGCATTTATTTGAAATAGACTTTTTGGTAACATTATACATGTCTTTACTTTCACTTTTGATCAATTGAATACATCCTTGATAAATTAAGAATCATTTGTTTCAGCAGCAACAAATAAAAGAAAAAAAAAAAAAAAAAACAACTCACAAATAAATAATCACTTACTGATTCCAAACTTTGACTGGTTTTTTATTATTATTATTATTAATAATAATTATTATTATTATTAAATTAATTACATTATATTTAGCTAATGTTTTTATCTAAAGTAACTTAGAAATATAAATATTACAAGCAATTTACAAGCCAAAAGCCAATGATTTTTATTATCACATCTGTCTAAATAGAATCGGTGCATAAGAGTCTTGCGCTTGTGCTTAATTGCATGCTTCTTTTTTTGGTATTTACGTACAGTAGCAGTGTGTGCCAGTATTTTATATCATCTTATTTCTAATTTGATGCTACCCAGTCCTTTAATATCATTAAATTCTCTTCAGGTAAAATGTCTTATTGTGCCAGTGGATTTAGGTTACTTTACATGGCTACTTGTACATAAACCAGCTCCCTCTAGGGGCAGATCTGCCATATTAGCTCAGAGATGAAAACGAATTGGGATTGGGTTGGTAGTCAAGCGCTGGGGCTTTGTCTCTTCCTGAGATAATGTTTTGATGTGACACATGCTGTGCCTAGCGCTTTGATGCTTTATTTGTTTGATTTTACAGCTGGTTTGAGGGATCCGTGTTCACGGGTGCCTGCATATCTGTACATTACCTAGTACATGAAGCCATCTCATGAGTCCTGAACCTTGAATTGAAGGTCTCAGCTGGTAGCCAGGCTCAATTTGATGTTTTTTTCTAGGTCTTGTCAGGCATAATGCCGGTAACCAAGTCTGCTGTAGTATCTCTCTCTCTCTCTCTCTCTTATCTGAATTCTGAGAGGTTTGTTCAGTGCCTCGGGGTGAAGATGGGATGTGAAATGTTCTGTGGCTGCTGGGCGAGAAAACGAGGGCGAGAATGAGAGACTGCAAATGGTTGTGGAAATGAAGGCGTTTAAGCCCCTTGGGGTCTGCAGAATGGCGCGGTGTCTTAGAGAATGTTTTTTTAGTTGCTTGCTACATGTTGATATGGAAAGTCACACCGAATCCGTGCAAAGACAGCCGTGTTCCTCAGGCTCACTTCTGTTCTCGCTAATGTTGGTTTTCTCTTTATTTCTCTTTAAGACCCTACTGAGAAGGTGAGTCTACAGGTTATTTCTCAGAGCCCCATTAGGGAAGGTGATGATGTGACACTGAAATGCCAGGCGGATGGAAACCCACCTCCTACCAGCTTCAACTTCAACATTAAGGTGAGAGATCACCGGCCGTGTCCACAGCAACCACGCTGGTCTTTCATCTCCGGGGTCCTGCTGTCTGCCCTGTATTCTTCTCTACAAGTTAATTACACTGTCTCCCTCTCTCTCACCCTCTTTAGGGCAAGAAGGTCACGGTGACGGACAAGGATGTTTATACTCTGACTGGCGTTACCCGAGCGTTGGACAGTGGCATTTACAAGTGCTCCCTGCTTGACAACGATGTGATGGAGTCCACTCAGTTTGTCACCGTGAGCTGTGAGGGGATGAGCGATGTGCTCTATTTCTCGGTCTCTCTCATCTCTCCCTTAGGGCATCTACACACTAGAGAAAGACCTGATGGAGCATTTGACAGATATGGAGATAGTTTTGACATGTTGAAAAGATATAATACATTTTCAGATAAAATATTTGCTCCAAGTGGACGGTTCTGTAATACAGAAAATTGGATTTCAAAATGCATATTCTCTGCAATCTGTTGGTCATAATTGCAAGTTTCTCAACATATGGTCACATGAATATAATATAATATTTATTTATAATTATTTACTTAATCTGGCAACCGACACATGCTTTCTCCATTGAGGAAAAAAGTGTCAGGTTTTCTGAAAACACGGTTAACGTGTGCATCGATGTTTAGTGATATCTGGTGCGGTATTATTCTCAAAGAATCGTCTAATACAGCCAGCCTGTGTTCATTGATAATGTACTGTAGCTTGTGTTCTTCTTCTTGGCAATGAACTGTAATAAATTCAAATCCAAAACATGTATTCTCAACTAAATGACACACACATTTTAGCCAGCCTGCTGCAAATTACCATCTAACCTGCTAGCATACTGTTTGCATTTATGGATCATGAATAAATGCAAATGCATTGAAAATTCTAGCCTTGAAAAAAAATTACAAGCATTTTCTGGGGAAAATATTACCTATTCACTATATTTTAGTTTCATTTTACCAGTTTTCTGTTTGTGGAATGTATTAATATGAATAAGAAACTCACCAGGGAAGCAGAGGAGTAAAAAAATTGTACTGAGCCTTTATCATGTTTTTGTAATACCTAAAATTTTCGTTATCTAAATATTTCAGGCAATTACAGCACAGACCCATCAGTTATAGGTACACTTTAGAACATTAAGCATCATTTATTTGATTATTTGGGCTTAAAAGATCCAAAGTGTAAAATCTAACAACATTAGCTCAACCAAACTCAAGCTGTTGTTTGCGCCAATGTTGCTGTAGAGTCAAGCCTGAAGAAACTGACTCAGCCGTTGAACAAATGAGCAGCCGGAGTTCACCAAACTTTTCCTTTCCAATTAATTCCTTCCTTTATAGTATGAATTAATGCACGAGCGAAACGTTAATCAAATCTATCTTCAGCGGGATTAGGGAAGGGGGCGGGACAGCAGGCAGACAGCTTAATTAGGAGTTTTTGAGGCTGCTACGGTCTCCAGCTCGCTGATAAGCTCACACACTCTGGCCTTTCAATAATTCTCATTGAGGTGAGAGTGTGTGTGTCTGTTTGGTTTAAAAGGCCTGATGATCTCCATAATGTGGATTTAGTGACGCTTCGGTTTGGAGACTCAAATGTATTTCACGGCGTCTGTGTGGCGCGATTTCAAAGCTGGTGGCATCTCAGCTGTCCATGTGTGGATAGAAAACAATTGCTCAGGCGAGAATAAGGGTGTGCGAGGAGGGCCTTAATGTTCTGAGTTGGCGAAGAAATGTGATGCGTTTCAGCCTCTTCAGTGGTTGAAATATTTTTAGGACAGGTGTACAAAAAAGGAGCCTGCAGCAGACTGATACACGCTTGTCATCTCTCCTTACTTTCTGTCTTTTTTTTCAGTTCTGGATGTAAGCCTCACTCCTACAGGCAAGGTGTTAAAGAAGCTCGGGGAAAACTTGATGGTGTCGTTGGAAAAGAACACCTCTTCTGAAGCAAAAGTGACATGGACTAAGGTACGAGATTGCAGGGAGTCTAACCGACCTGGGTTAGGTTTATTTAGCCATGCTAATCAAACAACTCTTTCGATTTCTCCAGGATAACCGTAAACTAGACAAACTGCCCGACTTTTCGAAGTTGACATATAGTGATGCAGGCCTCTATGTGTGTGACGTGTCCATTGAAGGAATCAAACGCAGTTTGTCCTTTGAGCTTACTGTGGAAGGTAGGACTTATCATACACACTTTTAATATTTTTACATTTTATAAATCGTTTGTATTTGAAACATTCTATTAATATATGTATGTGTTTGTGAATATAAACACACATTTTATTTATTACTTTATACATTTTAATTTTATACACACACACACACATATGATATTATCTAATCTATAGAATATATATATTCTTAACTCATAATACCTACACATAATAAATATACACAGTACCCGCACATATATTAACAAAACCTTTTATTTTGAATGCGATTAATCATTTGACAGCACTATTTCTATATATTGTGTATGATATTTTACATATATTTTATATCTATATACATTTTTAATGTATTATGTTGTGTATATACTGTATATATATATATATAATAATAATCATATATTCTAATATATATATATATATATATATATATATATATGTACACACACAATGTATGAAAGCATAAAAATGATAGTATTTCTAGGTATTCCTAAAATTACAAGTCTGACAAAGCATCGCAGCAATGACGGCAAACACAAAGTCTTGACGTGTGAGGCAGAAGGTTCACCTAAACCTGATGTACAGTGGAGTGTCAACGGAACTAACGTGAGTCACTATCACTGTCAGACTAAATATAGATCTGAATCTGATCTGATTTATATCATCATGTTGTAGACATTACTCTTGTCCCAAAAGAACCTTGCATCTTGTACTTTTTTATGCAAGAAGGAAAGATGCCCAGATATTTAACTCGGTTCTGGTCTAGACAAGATGAAAGGTGCACAGGTGTTTGAAGTCACAGGTTTTCAGCACCCAGAAGCGAAGAGCCAACTTTCAATTTACGTTAAAAAGGGAACAGATGTCCTGGGACGGAAATGTCTGGAATCGCACACAAAGAATTTTTATTCGTCCTGTGTTCCACAGACTGACGGCTCTGGTATTTGGTTGCGAGCGACTTTGCCTTTGTTTCTTGCTTTTTTTATTTTGACAAGAAGCGAATTTCCAGAGGCACGTCTCGCCACCCTCCCAAATGCCTTTGAGGGAAGGTGATTTCCACTTATTGTGAGACTACAGCAAGGACATGAAAACAGGACAGTGAGGACCGGGATGCCAAAGCAGGACACCAAAAACTAGTCTGTGTTGGTTACCCCAGATATCCTAGACATAGTGTGTGTGTGTCCCATGAGTCACAGTGTTTTGGTTTTGTTACTGAGTGGTCTGATTGACACTCGTCTTTCTCTTTCACTCTCAGAGTACCACAGGCTCACCATGATGCAAATACTCATGCAGTTAGCTCTTTTCTGCTTCTCAGTGTCTGGCCGGTCTCTGTGGATGCATTTCAAATAAATGACTTTAGATTTGGTGTTTTGTATTAGTTTGCTTCCAACAGGATTATAAAGTCACACCCTGTGTACAGTCATGGCCAAAAGTTTTGGCAGTGGCATCATTTTTTTTTTGCAAAGTTTGCTGCTTAAGCTGTTGTGGAGGAGTTCATTCACATTGTTTCTAGATTATTGTGTAGAGTGATCAGATGCATTTTTAATAATTGCTAAAAGCTTCATTTGCCAAAAAATGAACTTTTCACACAAAAAAAACTAATTTCACTGTTTTTTTTTATCCTTACACAAAATGACCAGCTAACATTAATTGACTAATCATATCAGCAGCACATGTGAAAGTATGAATGAGTACTAGTGAAATTAATCACTATCATAGTAATGATTGGTTACCTCCAAAGAAACACATGCAGCCATCATCGCTTTGCATCAAAATCGCCTCACATGCAAGGAAATTGCTACAAAGAATATTGCACCTGAAATAGTGCCAGAACCGTCTCCTCCTGAGGAGTCAGCTACAGAATCGTGTCCCCAGCAGTGCAGAGCTTGCTCAGGAATGGCAGCAGGTTGGTGTGAGAGCATCTGCTCACACTGTGAGGCCAAGACTTTTGGACAACGGCCTGGAGTCAAGAAGGGCAGCAAAGAAGCCACTTCTCTCCAAGAAAAACCTCAAACCTGAAATTCTGCAGGAAGTACAAGGATTGGACAGCAGAAGACTGGTGCAAAGTTATTTTCTCTGATGAAGCTCCCTTCCGACTGTTTGGGACATCTGGAAAATCGAGCAGTGAAGCATCCTGAGACCATCCATGTGTGGGGTTGCTTTTCAACCAAGGGAGTTGGCTCTTTCATAATTCTGCCCAAAAACACTGCCATGAATAAAGAATGGTATCAAAACGTCCTGCATGAGCGACTTCTTCCAACGATCCATGAGCAATTTGGTGATGATCCGTGCATTTTCTAGCATGATGGAGCACCATGTCACAAAGCAAGAGTGATAAAGCAGTGGCTCGAAGATCATTGCACTCACATTTTGGATCCGTGGCCAAGCAACTCCCCGGATCTCAATCCCATAGAGAACCTGTGGTCAGTCCTCAAAAGGCGAGTGGACAAGCAGAAGCCCACAAATTCAACTCCGAGAACTAATAAGGCAAGAATGGATCTCCATCAGTCAGGATTTGGCCCAGAAGCTAATATCCAGCATACCAGAGTAAATTGCAGAGGTTATTAAGAACAAGGGTCGACACTGTAAATATTGACTCATTATATGAGTAAAATCCAAAACATGCGAGTTAGTCTTCCTAGTGTTGTTACACGTTTAGTTTATGTTGTACATTACGCAGTACAGCTGTATAAAATAATCTTAAAAACTATGTACTTTCAAAGAAACAGTCATTAATCCAACAGTAAAACAAAAAAAAAACATTTTGATTAATTTGATATCAATTCTTACACGCTTCTCCTAATTTCAGATAACTGAATTTTGAATGATATGTAGTTATGTTTTACCTTACTGTGAAAATGGATTTTATTTTAAGTAGTTAATAAAATCTGAAATGGATTTTAAAAATACACTTAAAAGACTGGAGTAGCTAATGGCTGCTGGCCATCATAGGAATAAATCTATTAAAATAGAAAACATTTATTTTAAATTGTTTTAGTATTTCCCAATATTATTGCTTTTACTGTATTTCGATCAAATAAATGCAACCTTGGTAGGCATAGCCTAATCTGAGGCTTCCTTCATTAAAAAAAAAGAAGTTTTTGAACAACAGTGTATAATAATAAACTTATGTTTATATGAAATAAATCATGAAGTACACAATTTACTATTCATCTGGACTTGATTGTATTTTAATGGCTGCTTATTTCTTGTATATTTTGCTTTGTGATCCTGTAGATCGCAGTGCTGGTATCAGTACGTTAGCTAACGCTATGCGCTCACTGTCTGCCTTAATGACACGGATATTGAAGTGTGTGACGAAGACTCATTTAGTGTGATTACTGACACACATAGCACTCGTTTTTCCCGACCCTGAGGTGTGTGTGTGTTTTCTGTGAGACTTTCCATTAGCGCTGGGTGTGGTGGTGGTGCTGGCTTTATGATAATAAATGAGCTGAGGATCATTAGCGCTGTCTAATGGAGAGGTGTATTAAATAGCGCCTTAAGCAAACAGGTCCGATAATGAAACCAACTTTGTTCTTGCTGACTCTTGCTTACAGGGCCGTTTCTAGGCATAGGCGAGCTAGGCGGTCGCCTAGGGCGCCACCAACTGAAGGGGCGCCAATGAGCACACGTACTGGCACTTTTAGCAGGGTTGTGATAAAGAGTGGTGGTCACCCTGAAACATGACTGCCGCCCCCACTGGATCCCCCAACATCATTGGGCTAGAGTAGGCTACTGTCAATCTGACGATGCCTGTATGCCACTAGATCAGAGTGCTGTCAATTGCTGCCTGATTGTTGCATGCAAAGTTTGCATTTGGAGCACTCAACAACACCATTAGATCAGTGGGCTCTGTCAGTGCTTTGGCAAGGTTTTTTTTTGTTTTCCATGCAATAAAGCTAAGTTCAAAGGCCAATTTAAAATATTGGTACAGTAAATAAAGTGCACAAAATCAGTATTTTGTTTAGGCAGTATTTGTGGCACTTTTGTGGCATATTTGTCCAAATATTTGTGGCAGATTTGTCCAAAAGGTGTGCGTTTTTTGCGCCAATGCATTGTTAAAGGATCAGCGTGTCATGTAATATTCCCATATAAACTTTAACATCCAATTAAAAAATATTTGTATAGTAAAATTCGCTAATTCAGGAGATCAATACATCCTTTATTAGACCGCTTTGTCGAGTTAAATGCATTCTTACGGAGGTGTCGAAATGCTGAATCAATTCATTCACTTCCAACAGCGCTTAATGGGAGCAGCGTCAGAGGGCAGAGCGTCACGTTATTTAAAGGGGACGTTAACGCGTTAACGAGTAGCAAATGATTAAGTAGCTGCACTGGTTACTTTTATGCCACTGATAAAGCTTTTATATGTAGTTTGGGGTAACAAAGGGGTTTTATAGGTTTGACTGAAAAAATAATAATAATAACTGACACTTTAAATCAATGTTACAAGAAACAACAACAAAAAAATTTAACAAAAAAAACAGATAAAGACAAAAAAGTAGCCATTGATAATATCTAAACAATATGTAGTAGTATAGTATATAGTATCCAAATCAAAATGTAATAAAATTAATTTATGTGTGATTTATGTGTAAATTATGTGCAACGTCTTAGCCACTAGGGATTGTTACATAGGGCTATACAGGCATCTAGTGGCAACACAATGATATTACAGATACTAAATTGTGCAAAATGTTTATCTTAACAGTCAATTTACAAATAATGCATTCAGATTTGTGGAACTCAATGCACTGAATCTCCACAAATTTGTGTCGTTACTATGACAACCAATTTGAATGTGACAAGCAACTGGTGTCTGAAAAGAATTATGTATATATATAATTTGGGGGGGGGGCAATAGGTATTTAAATAGGTATTATTCAAATTGGCTAGAAACGGCCCTGCTTGCTTATTTGTATTTTTAATATAAAGTTAATAATCTGGTTATAAAATGTCATTTAAAAAATAACTGCAATTGTTGTTGTCCTGCAGGATGAAATGTCATATGTCAATGGGAAGGCCACATACAAACTGACCGTAGTGCCCAGTAAGAACCTCACCGTCAGCTGTTTTGTGACCAATAAACTCGGTGAGGACACGAAGGAGATCAGCGTGTTTTCTCGTAAGTACTGAACGCGCTAAAGGGGTTTCCCGCTGTGAGAACGCTTACTAACCGCTCAATCGACCCCTTTAAAAAGGCTCATATTATAGGGCTGTCAAGAACATATTTAGATTAAAAAGAACCATTAGCTTACATATTTGACATGGTTAATAACAAGTGGTTTGAGAGCGAGCACAAGCACTGAGATTGCTTGTTTATTTGAACAGAAATAGGTGAAACATACTAGTTTTGCAATAATAAAGAATTAGCATTATTGATGTACAATTTGTGTCTTATTTTACGTTTTTTTAGTGGCACAAATAATACTAGTTTGACAGCCCTGATAAGTAAATGCCGTATCTAACATTCTCTTATGTGCATGTGAGGAGATTGGTAAAGCTAGCATGTTCCACACAGGTTTGCCTGATGCACCATTCAAATGCAGGGTGATTTAGTGGCCTTTTACTATATTAGTATTATTAGTGTCCTGGTGTGAACACTGGAAAGACAGGGCTGGCTGCTCTCTCTCAGGTCCTGTTGTTCACTCACAGGGCATGAGGCGCTCTCTTTCTTGTTTCTGGCTTTGGCTCGGGTTTTGTTTGTCTGTGTCAGGGTGCTTGGACTGCAGTCTCTTATCCTCCTCCTTTCTTTCCGACCGCTATCGCATGCTTGTGGTCATCTTCCTTACTAGAATCTGATTGGACAATACTCACTTCTGATTTAAATTGGTTTTGCATCTAAACCACAGTTGGGTGGTGGCTTTTCTTCACACCAAATTTGTCATAAATGCCAGTTTGATTTAATTTTGCACCCAAAGTTAATTTGATTTTATATCTGATTTCAGTATTTGAGGAGGACACGTCCAAACCAGGTAAGATCATCTGATTTCATTCACTTGAATTTCACTTAAAATGAAGTAAAGGTTAAGATCATGAGTCGGAGGGTGTCCAGCATCCTGACATCATGCAAACTTTGTGCCTTCACGTCTTTTCATTGTTTCTTTTAGCTGTCATACCTGAAAAAATGTCATCTTGAAATAATCCCAGCTCTAATTTTTCTCAAATAGCAGATTTTGATTTCCCAGCATTGCCTTTCCCTGTGAAGAGTCATCATAATGCTTCAGAAGAATTCATAACGTGTTTATCTGTCCATCGCATTTAGAGAAAAACGAAGACGGCGCCGAGCAAGCCAAAGTGATTGTGGGTGTCGTGGTTGGACTCCTTGTAGCCGCTGCTTTGGTGGGACTCACCTACTGGCTCTATATCAAGAAAACAAGGTAAGATGCAACATGACATCTAAAAAATAAGCCAAGTATGAAAATGCAGAGTAAATTTCATCGCCTACATTTAAATTACCACCTGTACAGATGAAGTACATATGATTGCAGTAGAAGTCACAGTATCTGCTGTTATACATCATCTTGATTTGTCCAGATTGACAAGAGAAGCAAGCGAGCCAGAAATGGTCTAGCCGCAAGAGCTCAGTTTGAAATGCGCTGAAAGATTAATCAAGGTAAAATTGTCCTGTTAGACAAGGCAGCTGGAAGACCGGCGAGAAGGAGACAGGCACTTCAGAGGAGAGTAAGAAACTGGAGGAGAACAATCATAAAGCAGATGTCTAAAAGAAGAGAGGGCCGTCAAAGAAGAACGAAGAAGGTGAGATTTTTGCTTGCAATTTTTACAATTGTCAGCCAGAGCCGGGTGAAAATTCACAGCCTGCCAAAACCTGGGTGCTACATAAGGGTGTCAAGGTGCCTAATAATCTAATAATATAATAATATATATATATATATTCATATCTATATACATATTATCTATTATTAATATCTAAATATAGATATAATATATATTATATATTAGCCTTTTCAGACGTGCTCTCACTTAACGACGTGGAAATGGTACAGGTGACAGGATCTTCAGTCGAACATCAGGGAACTGATGTCAGATGAGATGTCAGGGCCATATGTCAGTAAAATAATTTTCCTCTCCTGACTGCCGTTATACTGTGCTTGTAAAACGTGCTCTTTAATTGCACGCACAAATGGGGCAGCGCGCTGTAATGTATCATTTCATATTAAAGCGCAATTATATCTACAGTAAAAGGTGAGAAAACACAATGCGTGTCAGATCCGCGTCACGTTTAACAGCGGCAGCTCTTAAAGAAATAGCAGACAATACAACCAGCTGCTGTGATGTCTGTTAATCAAAGACCAAAAGAAAAAGAGGAAATCTATAACTTTTGTAGCTTTAAGGATTCATCTATATTTATTTTAGAATTTAGTTTTTGATAATTTTATTCAATTTCTGTATATTTCCTACTTTTGTTAAGATGGTTTTAAGTTAAATTAAAGTTATTTTAAAGTGTAATAAATGTTCAAATTGATAGCTCTTAATTATACTGTACTGTTGAATGGCTATAATCAATGGTCATTTTCATAGAGACATTTGTATCAGTGTCTCGCCTTCAGTCATTAAAACAATCCACAAACAATGAATAAAAATATATACTGTCTTGTTGTTTGTAGCATGATTTGATATGTCATGTGAAATTGTTGCATAGACAAGTATATTTAAAAATGTAATGTAAGGTTTTATTTTTTCGAAACATTTTTATATATATATAGATATTATATATTAGATATATATGTGTGTGTGTGTTGGCGTGCGTGTGGTGTGAGCCCATGGACCACAAAACCAGTCAGCACGGGTATATTTGTAAGCAATAGCCAAAAAAACATTGTATGGGTTCAAATTATCGATTTTTCTTTTAAATGCAAAAATCATTAGGATATTAAGTAAAGATCATGTTCTATGAAGAAATTTTGTAAATTTCCTACTGTAAATATATCCAAACTTAATTTTTGATCAGTAATATGCAATGCTAAGAACTTCACTTGGACAACTTTAAAGCCGATTTTCCTCAATATTTAGATTTTTTTTTTTTTGATTCAATATTTTCAAATAGTTGTATCTCGGTCAAATAGTGTCCTATCCTACCAAACCATACATCAATGGAAGCTTATTTATTCATTTTATAAATGTCATACATCACCCTAATGACTGGTTTATTGTGGTCCAGGGTCACACACACACACAAATATATATATATATATGGTAACACTTTACAATACGTTCCATTAGTTAATTTTAGTTCATGTATTAACTAACATGAACAAACAATGAACAGTACATTTATTACAGTATTTATTAATCTTTGTTCATGTTAGTTAATGAAAATACAGTTGTTCAGTGTTAGTTCATGTTACTTCACAGTGCATTAACTATGTTAACAAGCACAACATTTGATTTTAATAATGCATTAGTAAATGTTGCAATTAACATGAACTAGGATTAATAAATGCTGCAGAAGTATTGGTCATTCTTAGTTCATCTTAACTAATGTAGTTAACTAATTTAATCATGAACCTTCTAGTAAAGTGTTAACATATATTCTATATATATATATTTAATCTATATATATATATATAAAAATGTTGTCACCAATATGCAGGTTATTGTTACTCACAGGTATCATATACAAGTTCAAGGGTTAGTTCACCCAAAAAGGAAAATTATGTCATTAATTACCCTCGTGTCGTTTCAAACCCGTAAAACCTTCATTCATCTTCGGAACACAAATGAAGATATTTTTGATCAAATCCGAGTAAGTAACGGAATATCGATTTTATCAACAGTTCTACTCTCCACGGGATGATTAGGAGAAGAGTTGTTGAATGAAGTTATTTTTGTTTTCTTTTCGCACAAAAAGCATTCTCGTAGCTTTGTAAAATTACAGTTAAACCCCTGCTGTCACATGGATTATTTTACAGATCTCCTTGCTACATTTCTGGACCTTGATCATGTAGTAACCTTGCTGTCCCTATGCAGGCTGAGATCTCTTGTATATTTCATCAAAATATATTAATTTGTGTTCCGAAGACGAACAAAAATCTTACAGATTTGGAACAACATGAAGCTGAGTAATTAATGACAGAATTTTCAGTTTTGGGTGAACTATCCCGTTTCCACTTCCCACAAATAGGTAAGGAACATTGTGACTTTTCTGATCCTCATGTTCTCGTTTTGGTGGCTTAATGTGAGGAATCTTTCATTTATACCACCAAATGGAGAACTTGGAAAAAAACTGGAAAAAACATTTTTCACTGAGGTAAAAGACGTTAAAACAGAGTCACACGTGAGTCACGACAGAGGTTTTCTTTTTTTTGAAGACAGTTGTGCACGTCTTTCAACTGAATCACGCACATCACAGCGAGGTGTCAAGACTTTCATTATTACAATGTGATGTAAACAATGTAGTATATTACAGTAGCTAATAAAGGTGCAATATCGAGTACGCCAACTCAATATTTTGATGTCAGGCTATTCTTATCTTCTCATCTTTTCTAATCACATTCTTTGTTTGTGTTTGTATACCAGAAATGAACCAGGAAAGAGGCCTTGTCACATGGAATGTGCAGTACTACACACTTCAATCATCTAATTCCAGACATCTGATTGGACAGCGCCTCCGTCGGGCTGCTCGTGCGTGTCACGCATCACAGAATGTTTTCAGAATATTTCCTATTCCAAATGAACTGTTTGTTAAAAAAAGAAAAAGAAAAAGAGAAAGAAAATCCCCCACCATGATTCAAAAGTGTAAAAGAGAAAACCACTTGTATTGTAAATTTAGTCTGCACTGAGGACTGCATTTATTTTTGATCGATTCTGACTTTTCTTTTGTGTTCCCAGTGAATGTTCTCGTGTCATGCGCATTGCTAATGTGGTGGGCACAGCTGTTTTGTTCCCCCTCTAGTTAAAAAAAAATAATGTAAATTCGCTGTACACTTTTTAGGCCTGTGTAAATACGGTGAGTGCGTTCACTACTTAACGTTGGGATTATTTAAAAAAAATTACGGATAATAATGGATTTTGAGACTGTGTGTTGATATTGCACAGTCCCTCATCGAAAACTCCTAAGATCGCGGTCGGATGCTGGAAGAACGATGAATTCACTGCTGTTACACCTCTGTTTGCTCATGTTTTATTTATTGGTACCTCTTTATGTCACTGTCCTATGACATCTATGTTATTTCCTGTAGTTAGAAGTGGCTAAGTAGTGAAAACAGGTTTAGAAATGTAGAGTTTTTCTGCTACACCCAGTGGCCTTCAGGTTGCATTGCATGAGGGCATAGTTGTAAGGCTCTGAGCTCAGCAGAACACGGCCCGCTAGAGTTTAACGTAGACGTGACTTGCATATAGTATAAACAAGCAAACATCCACTCTTGGTATCAGACTGGGTGGTAGCGACCTTGCATGCAGAGCCTTTATTTTTTGATTGGAAGTAAATATAAAAGAATAGCCCCATGATTCTGCCTTAACAGAAAGAGTGAGTATTGGAAGGCAAACTTCAGTCAGTATGTTAATGTGAAACTTCACTGTATAGCCTTTCAGTTTTGCACTTCCCTCAGACTACAAAAACTGCATTCCTTTTTTTTTTTACATCATTTTTTGTATGTACGATGTTTGTCAGGTTGATGTCCGACACTGTAGTCTTTAAGGATGGGTTCCGTTCATTGTGGTCTGAAGAAGCTGTAAATATGTTTGAATGTCTTGCTTGTGTTTGGCTATTTATAATGTGTGAGAAATGCAAGGTTATCTGTGCTTCTGCTTAGTCACTAAAGAGACCCTTTTTATTTAAAATGTAATCTCACTTTGTCACGCGTTTTCAGTTTCGTCTCCACAAACAAGTGTTTTGAATGTCCATGTTTAGCGTAACCATCTCGCATATTTTGATCTTACATCAGGTCAGCAGTGAAACCAAAGAGGGTAACCGCAAAAGAAGGCCATAAAGTATTGTAAATACTGACTTTTGTTTTTGTACTTTTGTGTGACAATAAAAAGTGTACATTTGAAGTAAATTTCTGGGGGTTTTGTCCCTCCACAACAGTACAAAAAAAAAAAAAACACTCGCAGATGGTAATACGGGCTTTTATAAAAGTTTTGTTTTTCTCCACAAGAACAGATCACAGGTTACCAACATTACTGAAAGAAGAAAATAATAATCTCCAAGAACACTTTTAACAAAGTATAAATTAATTGCACACATCACTGGTTTTAAATGATCCACAAGGCATTTTCCAACAAAGTAAAATCTCTCGTAAAAAGAAGAGGGGAAATGAACACACCGTTCCCCTTGTGAACCTGTCGAAGGCCACGTCCTCTTCCGCTGGAGGGTTCACTCAGTTCTCAGACTTTCAAGTGTAAGATGGAGACAAGACCAGTGCAAAAATGAAGTTTCAAGTTCAAGAGAAACCCTGATAGGAGTCAATGACAAACGCGTGGGGGGGGGGGGAAACAAAGGAGTCAAAGTGGTCCAGCTTCACAGCACTCCCAAAAGGCCTTGAATGAAGCGGTTGCTGGAGTTTTCTTCAGTTTGTGGAAATCACGATTACGTCAAACCATTAAAATGACTCGTAGATGATATTCTGCATGTTTTTGGTTTGTTTGCCAGGCGCTTATACAAATGGTGCAAGTCCAGTTCTTTTTTTTTTTTTGCATATCGCATCAGTGCAAGTGGGCTGAGGATAACTTAAAACAGGGAAGGGTAAGGTTTAGGTGGCTTCTCCTGCACTGCACTAATTTTAAAATAAATAAGGAACCGATGCATTCAAAGGGGCTTTCGGGTTTGTTTTATTTCACCAGTTGACAGGCAATATTTACAGAAGATGAAACAACCATATTATTAGCCCTTGCTTGCGAACACTGGAATGCACGCAGTTGTCAAAGGCGTCCGTTAAGAGTTGATAAAAAGTGGCTAAACTGAAAAAGCTGGCAGAAAGAGAACTGAGAACCTGATATTCGATGTCCGTCTCTTTTTCTGCCTCTAACGATCTGATCTGGTTTGTCGTGTTCACGGCGAATTAATGAGATAAAGGAGAAACGGTCACAGCAAGAGCCATTACTGTAAAATTCATGATACCCGAGAGGCCAGGAAGGAGCGGCTGGATGTGGGTAATATGTGTGTGTGCAGCAGCAGCAGTGGCAGGAAAGGCATGAACAGCCTGCAGACACTGGCAACACTAACAGAAGCGTTCAGAGCTGCTTTCAATTCCGTCCAGCCAATTTGAGAGAAGTATAAACGTCACTGCTTTGAAGGACGCAGCAAATCCACTCTAAAATGTGGACAGACACCTCCAAATATGAAAAATTCGATTTCGGTTTCTTTCTTGAACGTCCCCTGCTGTAACGACGACGACCTGGCGCTTGCAGATAACCAGGGGGGGGGGGAGGGGAGGGGGAGGGGGGGGGGGGGTTGTTGGGGGGGGGGGGGGGGGGGGGGGGGGGGGGGGGGGGGGGGGGGGGGGGGGGGGGGGGGGGGGGGGGGGGGGGGGGGGGGGGGGGGGGGGGTTTGGGGGGTGGGGGGGGGGGGGGGGGGGGGGGGGGGGGGGGGGGGGGGGGGGGGGGGGGGGTTGTATTGGCGGCACTGAACACAAGCGTGGGGGTGTTGTCACAGATCCCAGGGGGATAAACGCAACACTCCGTTAGGCTCCTTTTGGCGGAAAAGCGCACATTTTCATCTCATTTGCTGCACGTGCTAAACAAAAGCAAGCAGAAGTCAGCCTGCGGTTTGTACGCTCAGAGACAGTCGTAGATAGTTTGAAATCACTTCGGCGCAGGCTACAGGCCCTGCCTGGGGGCGACTAGCGCAAACTCCCGTAAAATGTTCCGTGCCACGTCCACTTTGTTCTGCGCGATCATCAGCGCTCGTTTCACGTCTTCAAACGAGTAGCCCTCCCCCATCAGCTTGGCGATCTTGGCGTCGACGTTCTCCCGGGACGATTCGTGCGGTCTTCTGTGGATGTCTGGTGGGATGATCCTGGGAAGTGGTTTCGGAGGTCTCTCAGGTGCCCTGGAGCAATCTACGGCCACTGTAAACAGGAAACAAAGTGTTTAGTCAAAATGGGCCATTGAGAGTGGATGGTAGCAGGCCGACTAAAAAGACTCTAAACCCATTAAAAACCCATTACAGGCTAATAATTAATAAGCGCATTCATATTGATAATGGCTTCATTTAATAAACCTGCATGGCTATTATGCATTCAGAACAACACACTGCGCTCACAGCTGTTTTATTAGGATATTACGTGTATATTTTTGGCTCATTCTAGATGTGCAAGCAATGTTTGTTCTGATCATTAATATTATTTCATTTCAAGCATAAGGTATAGGAGGCTAGGCTATATTGTGAATATAATAATAAATACACACTTCAGATTTTTATTTTATTTTAAGTCTTATATTGCATTTATTTGATCAAACATATAGTAAAATTGTAAAATATTATTGCAATTTAAAATTTTAAATAACTGTTTTCTATTTTGAAATGTAATTTATTCCTGTGAAGGCTAAGCTGAATTTTCAGAAGCCATTACTACAGCCTTCAGTATCACATGATCTTTCAGAAATCAATCTAAAATGCTGACATTTCCTATTATGAATGTTAAAAAGAGTTTTGTTCCTTTTTTTGTGGAAACCGTGATCATTTTTATATTCTTTGATGAATAGAAAATTCAAAATAATTTTATTTAAAACAGAAATCTTTTGTAACAATACAAACATTTTTACTGTGAATTTTGATTAGCTTAATACATCCTTGCTAAAAAAATAAATAAAAAAAATTCTTCAAAAATAAAAATTACTGGCCTTAAACCTTTGAACACCAGTGTATATTAAATCTAAATTTGAACTGTAAAAAAATTATATATATTAAAGGACACAAACTGCAATTTAAATTTGTTATTTTTGCTTTATAACCCTTTTTCGATTTGGTACCTGAGGTTGGCGGCAGTTGATCATAGTCTTGCGGAGCCTTGAATGGCGTCTTCATGTTGTCCCCGGTTTGTCTCCTCACAGGGGGATTGGGAGCGGAGTTATTTAACTGGTCTATGAAAGTGTCTGTGAATCATACCAATTATCAGATACCAATATAAGCCAAATAAAGCAGTATTTGACATTCATACTACATTAATAGTCACAGATAAGTGGTATCAGCCTCACCAGGGCTGAGCAGGAAGTGATCGTGTCCAGACGAGGGGCGGGCAGGTCTGGGGTAGAGTGAGGGGGGGAGGGTTCTATACCGGGGGGGGGGGGGAGGGGGGGGGGGGGGGGGGGGGGGGGGGGGGGGGGGGGGGGGGGGGGGGGGGGGGGGGGGGGGGTTTCCTGATGGGGGAGAGAGGAGGCTGGTACGGAGGACGAGAGTTCACGGGGTCCTTCCATTGGAGACGCTGGGAGAACAGTGAGAGAGAGAGAGACATTGAGTCTTTCTACATGCCTCTGTAATCCCTCCTCTCACCAACAGATGGAGCTAAAATATCACTCATGTATAAACTTATTGTGCTCTGACTCTAAATGACATGCTTACTCAATTGCCAAGACACATTTTATTAAAACACTGGCGTCAAACTTTTTAAATAGTACTGTTTTTAATGTCTTTTTGATTAAATAAATGCAGCCTTGAGCAGAATAGACTTTAAAAAGAGCATTTTAGAAACTGCAGTATAAATTACTAAATTAAAAGATTTGCAACCCAGAAAACAAGTTTTTATGAGAAACAAGTTTTTCTTTTGGGAAATCGCTCTAATTAATTTTAGTGTCTAAGCAACTGAGAAAAAGCCTTAAAGTTTATTAAGGTGGTATAACTGAATTAAACTGAAAGGCAATTCAAGAATCAAAGATTAATGGAAGTGAAGGTGAATAAATGTAAAAAACTAATTAATCTTACGTTTCAGAAAAGAAGCACTGCACAAACACACCTTATCCACATCATACAGCTCTTATAATTGAAGCTAATAATAAGATTTAGCGACTCAATAATGAATAATGTCTGCATTGTGGTTCACAGCTCATTTTGTGTTACTCAATGCAAAAGTAAAATCAAAACAAACCAACAAATCAAAAACAGTCTGCTAATCAGGCAGCCAATCAGATTGAGGCGCTGCGCCATTGGCTACCTTGAGGGGGCAGTAGAATGTCATAGTCTGAGGGTGTCCTGTTGTGGAGGGGGCACTGTGTGGTGTGAGCCAAACCCGAAATCAACGGACCAGAGTCAAACCCACCTGAGGGACACAACAGAGTGTTACACTGACCAACAACTGGCCTCTGAGACTTCAACCACCATCGGCCACCCCATAAAACAATGTAAACTTCAATCCCTAATGCTACAAACACACACAAACTCCCACAATCACGCTAACAGATGGTCATACAGAAAATGAAGATGACAGATGAGAGACGGTGTGTGTATGTGTGTACAAGTGTGTTCTCTCTCACCATGCTCTGGAGGTTTATGTTTCTTTATGTCGGTTGAGAGATCCGACGAGCCGTTTTCTAAAACCCTTTATGAAGAGAAAACACATGTAAATGTTGGAAGCACATTAAAAGAGTCATTGTTTCACTAGCGTGTGTGTGTTTACCTGTTGGGGATGCGGAAGGGGATGCAGACGGCCGGCTGTGTGATGCAGATGGGATGTGATAAGGGAATCTGATACTCGTCCTCCACTCTGTCCGTCAGACTTCGGTGGCTTGTGAAGGGGTTGGTGTGTCTGCAGATCAGAAAAAACTCTTTTCACAACACATACAGGAACATGTTTCACGCAATCCCATGATGCTTCAGACATCAGATCGGTCACAGATCGGGTTCTCAGACCACAGTGACACCATTCAGCTCTATACAGCATGTTGCTATACGGTTGGTAAGGAGTTTAGGGTGTTTTTTAGACTCTATGGTATTCTGACCTTTATATAGACTTGTTCCCCCTTCCAGTGCAACTCTGTAGCTTTTTCCGCATGTTTTATCGTAAATCTGATGGCTTAGAAAAGTAAAAGAACATCTTCTCACAACAGCATGATTGGGGGGGGGGGGGGGGGGGGAAGGGGGGGGGGGGGGGGGGGGGGGGGGGGGGGGGGGAGGATACAATTGGGAGAGGGAGAGGGAGGAGTAGGGGGGGGTGAAGGGAAGGGGGGGAAGGGTGGGAAGAGAAGAGGGGGGGGGGGGAGAGGGGAGGAAGGGGGGTGGGGGTGGGGGGGGGGTTGGGGGTTGGGGAGGTGGGGGGGGGGGGGGGGGGGGAGGGGTGGGGGAGGGGGTGGGGAGGGGGGGAGGGAGGGGGGGTGAGACCTTCATGTTTTACCATGGAACACTTGATACATACTTGAACAACTCCTCAACTCCAAATATGAATTACTGCATTAGCAAATACTCGAATAAACCGCCTCATGTGCTCCCAAATTACAACAAAGTGTGGAATAACCATATGTAAATATTTACATTGATGACAGCATTGTAAACTGACTCCGCAGCACGCTTAGAAAAAAGCTCTTTGAAAGGAGACTTGGACGATGTTCTCCGCCTTCATGCTGACTCACTGAAATGAGCACTCTGCAGTGTGTGAGCTGGTCGCTGCGAGATTAGCCAGTTTAATCACGTAATGCTCTAACTTAGAGTCACATGCTGGGCTGAAGTAGGCAAAGACGGCCAATATTTAAACAGGTCGGCACCTACAGGGGGGAGAGAGGTTAACTAGCTCTGACAGGGATACGATGGGTGGTTTTCCAGCCAAGTCTGGGCTGCTACCGTGATGCGCCATTAGAG
This sequence comes from Sinocyclocheilus anophthalmus, assembly GCA_018155175.1. Taxonomy (NCBI): domain Eukaryota; kingdom Metazoa; phylum Chordata; class Actinopteri; order Cypriniformes; family Cyprinidae; genus Sinocyclocheilus; species Sinocyclocheilus anophthalmus. The sequence continues at coordinate 839 of JADLZN010007867.1, read as the reverse complement.
GGCACTTTAGACATTTCTTGTCCGTGTGACGATGAAGAGATTCATTAAAGATCTTTTTTAAGTTTTTCGAAGTGCTCCTTGTTTCCAAGACATCAAGAGAGTGTTTATAGATGTACATTTGCCAAGTTTTTAAAGAGAAGCCAGCCATAGCAGTGTGAAAACACCTATGAGAGAGAGAGAGAGATGACAGGTTCACATGTTTTCCTTTTCTTTGAGGAGGTGGAAAGTGCTCTCAACAGTTCCAAGACGTTGGTGTGCGTGTGTTTCTGTACAGTAAACGTATGCTGGTAAGTGTGATGCCCGTCACAAAGAACTCAGTGTGCCCCGAAGCCAGTAGAAAAGCCTTACTATGCTTAACAATACAATGATCTCAGCTTCTATAAACACATCACTGACTACTGACGCAGCTCTATGGACAGATACACCACATAGACACACAACACTATTCTTCTGTGCTCTAAACAACAGCCATTGTGGTTTCCAGAGCCTCTTGGTTTCATTTGTCAAAGCAGTGACAGAAGCAGATTTTCTTGTAGCAGGAACTGCTGAGAGGAGCACAACAGTGTTGCATGAATGAAGCTATTAACACTGACAACCAAACCAATGACTAGGGTGCTATGGATGATAGTAAGGGCATTGCTAAGGCATTTAGAGTGTTTCTAGAACTCTTTATAAAGTATGGTTCTGCTAATGTGATCTGAGCGGTTTTTAACATGTTCCGTGACTTTGCAGTTTCTCAAAGCAAAGTCAAATCACATTCAAATGAGAATGTTTGGGAATTTTATAATTAGCCAGGTGAAACGTATAGGTCCATTCGCTTAGAAAAGAAAGTGCACACC
>JADLZN010007866.1:0-185670 GCA_018155175.1 Sinocyclocheilus anophthalmus | reverse complement strand
TTGGTAAACTACTGCTAGCCGTTCCAGCATTGGAACATGCTGTTGGTCGAGCCCCCTTCTCGGATTGAGAGCTAGGTGTGTTGCTCCCACAGCTAAGGAAATATTGCTAGCGTTCCAGCTTTGGAACATGCTGCAGGTCGAGCCCCCGCCTTGGATTGAAAACTGAGTGTGTTGCTCCCTCAGCTGAAAAACTGCTAGCTGTTCCACCATGGGAACATACTGTAGGTTGAGCTCCCTCTCCATTGAGAGCTGGATATTGCTCCCTCAGCTACAGATTTACTGCTAGACACTCCCGATTATGAGTAGATATAGCGTTTTTGGGGATGCGCTATTTCTATCTTTGGGCTGCTCTTTCAGGGTGCCACGAGGACCCCTAGAACGGTATTCAAGTGTGTACACGTTATGCTTTGCCCACTTTCTAAACTCCACATAGCTGGTAAGTGTGCACGTTATGATTTGCCCACTTTTCTAAAATCCACATAATTGGTAAGTGTGCACGTTATGCTTTTCCCACTTTTCTAAAAACCTGTACGGTAAGAGCTACGCGAAAAAGACTTCGTGCTCTTTTTGAGTGGTTTAAAACCCCTGTTCCGCCTTGGGCACCACTCCTCCTGTGTATCCTCTGGATACCTACTTAACAAGGTGTTGCTACTAAAGGTCTGTTGAGACAGTTCCTTCAGCAAACTCATGCAGAGCAAGCGGTAGCCCCTATGTGACAGGACAAGACTTAGTATGATTCTAGGCTCTTAGTCGTATTCCCTTAAAGGAATCTATCCTGATTCCAAGCCTTGAGCTCTACCCGGGCCCAGGAGTCTGGCCCTAACGGGTAAGTATTTTGGGGTATGTAGCCTAAGCCTTTGGGCGTAGGGAATAACGTCACTGACAGCCGTCTAAAGTCCCAGGGGCGACTCCCATAGCAATAAGGTAGAGTTGGTACTTAGTGCTCGCCAAGGTTCTGGCATGCACTCCCCTCAACATGGCGGCGTGGGTATACTGTTTCCCATAGCGACCCAGAGGATGCAGTTCGATGTTCCCTTGGAAGGGAACGTCTCAGGCTACGAATGTAACCATGGTTCCCTGAGTAGGGAATGAGACATTGCGTCCTCTAGGTTTCTTGCCATGCAAGCTTCAGACGAAGAAGTGAATAATGTGTAGCTCCCGGCACCTATTTATACTATAGTCGCACCGGTTAGTGACGCATGGCTGGCGCCGGCCAACGAGTGGTGTTTTCAAGGTATGCTTTCAGAACGGGTCACGACGAGGCAGGTCCCCATAGCGACCTAGAGGAAGCAGTGTATCGTTCCCTACTCAGGGAACCATGGTTAAATAAGTAACCCGAGACGTTTTTCATCAGATAGTTTATATAATTTTCCTTTAGCGTACATGAAAATCGAATACCAACCTAATCGAAAAAATTAATTATTCTTTAGCAACATTTTGGGAGACTTGGGTTCAAATGCAGGCATAACATACTTTTTAAAATAGTTTGTTAATGTAAACTTAAAGGGGTAATTCTTCCAAAAATAAAAATGCAGTCATTATATTTACTCACCCTTGTTTTGTTTTAATGCAGAGGTTTTTAAAGTCAAAGACATTGAGCCTCCCTTTGACACAGCTTACACAAAGGCAAAAATAAATGCTGAAATGAATAATTTACTGAAATATGTGTTACGTATGGAGGACCAAACCTGCAAAAACAATAAATAAATAAATAAATACACAAATAAATAAATAAATGTGTGCATAAATACACGTATTCTTGTTTAAATACATAAATAAATAATTATACATGTGATGAAAGTAGGCAAATAAATAATATAAATTGGTGGGCAAATGGAAACTGTTTAAGGAAATGCTAAACTCATCCTATCTATTTTCCTTTGATCACTCATTTTTTCTGAATGTAGTTCCACATTTTTTCCCCTCTGCGCAACATGCTAATGAGAGGGTGTCAATTATGCAAGAGTAGGCGGATAGTGTGTGACGCGCTTGAGCGCTATGATCTTTTAGTCATAAAAGATTTTAAGTGGCCAATGTAAAATATTAATGCTTCCATAGCTCTTAATTGCAATACTGAATCGTTATTTGCTTAATAAACATATTTTTGTCGCCTGTATTTTCTGTTCTGATAACCAATGGGAAAAACGGTCTGTTCCTCGATTAAACCACTTCATACCAGTCATCTCACGATGACCATGGGATATTGATATTACAGTTGTCTCTTGGTGGAGACTCAATCGGGTTACAAAAAAATGACGTCAGAATGACACTGGCCAATTCTTTGGGTCGTTTGTAAAGTCACAGATACTGTACGGACAGTACAGCTCAGTTTTTTATGTATCTTGCTCTGTTAAACGGAAAAAGTGACTTTACGTTGGCCATACTGGATTAACACCATGCATTTCCTGTGAGCGGGAAAGCCACGCCCCCAGCTATCACAAGACCCGACCAAGTCCATGGTTGACACCCTCTCATTAGCATGTTGCGCAGAGGAAAAAAAATGTGGAACTACATTCAGAAATAAATGAGTGATCAAAGGAAAATAAATAGGATGAGTTTAGCTTTTCCTTAAACGTTTTCCATTTGGCCACCAATTTATTTTATTTATTTGCCTACTTTAATCACATGTTTAACTATTTCTATATGCATTTAAACAAGAATTTGTGTATTTATACAGACATTTATTTATTTATTTATTTGTGTATTTATTTATTTATTGTTTTTGCAGGTTTCGTCCTCCATAGTTACTATTCTCGCCGCCATTTGCTTACTGTCTCATTACTCTGAAAACATTCAAGGAGTTTAGCGGATTTAATTTTTTTAATCGCAAACAGAGGATCAAAAGCATAACTGCCTTACATAACGTCTTTTGAGCTTGTTAAATGATTATTCCACTAGAAATTAATTTTAACAAAACTCTGCGACCACCGCCCAGGAAATGTTTGGTTGCCCACGAAAAACCCTGTTGACATGACTTTCTTTCTTTTTTATGTAAAAAAAAACTTTTTTTTTTATTTTTTTTACCTAAAGTAATGTGGCAACAGAAAAAAGCTGTCAGTCAGGATAAAAAAAACAGCAGAAACACACTTAAACTTGCTTTAAAACTAATTTAATGCAAATTTTACTTTCTCACAACAATTAGGTTAAGATTTGTTTTTAAAAACATTTTTTCATTAATTTAAAAGTGTCCTGATAAACACATTAAAAAAAAGTGAAGAGTGAGAATATTTGTACACAGTAAGTGAAATAAACAGAATGCTTTCTATTTACGTTTTACGGCAATGTGATTTAAACGTGTTGTGGTTTCGGGAAATAGTTATGGCTATAGCTAGCTAATTTCCCCAGTGCTTCAGTGGTTAAGCAGCAAGTCATTGTATGTGAATACCTATTTTATATTTGACTTTTTATTTAATTTTGTCAGCACACATGTCATCAGATGAGTGTGAAAATAGCAAAGTAAGAAAAAAGATATTTATCTTTCTAGATCAAGCCTGACATTAGAACAAAAGTCTTAAATACCAACTGTTCATAAAAAGCACTGAATGTTTCTAAAAAGATTATATAGAAGAAAATAACTTCTTTGTCTCCTTGTCCTTCAAATGATCTTAGAGGGAGACATTTCCCTTATATTTGACTTAACTATATTCATTTCAAATACTTATTAAAAATAAATATTTAGTTAAGCTGATATTGTATTTTTAGACAGGTTCATCTTAACCCATTCTCTCACATTTGAATTTGATTGTATGTGTACAAAAGTCCACAGATTAAACAATCACATCCTGTGTCATCCTCATGACTTAGGCAGAGTTGACACTGAGTAAAGTATAAAAGCAGGGCTCTTTCTGGAACTTCACAAAATCTTCCTCTGAGATTCTGAAAGCAACAAGCTGAAAACCAAGGTGAGTTTTAGCACAGAAACCTACTGAACAACTTAATGTCTTTAAAATACATTGAGAATACAGTGTGTGCAGAATATGAATGCAGACAATTGACTTTTGCTGCTTATTAATTTTCAGGTTCATCATGACAATGCTAAGAAGTCTGCTGCTTCTTTTCATTGTGTTCTCCATGGGGAATGCAGATGGTAACCAAGACATTTATTTGTATAAACCCTCTCTTTATGCCATTTTAAAAGGTTGTTCTGCCAAACCTTTGTCATTTTGTAACTTTATGGAGAGGATTAGCAGGAACTATACAGTATTCTATTGACCAGTATTTGCATAATACAAGAAATTATGTTAATATTACAAGACTAACATTTATGTACTGGATGCAGTTGATATCGTTGTAAAATGCCCCTATGGATGGACAAACTTTGGAGTCCGATGCTACAAGTTCTTCTCTCAGTCGGTTAACTGGATCACAGCAGAGGTAAAGTGTTAGTTATAACAAGGTGTTTTTATTATTTTTAAAGAAAAACTTTTACCTTTTACTTTTTCCTTTTTAGAAAACTAATACTGAGCAAATAATTATTCAGAGCATATTTTGTTTGAAAATGACTTAAACTGTTGTTTAAAAAGTAATTTACATTTTTGCAGTAATTTATATTCATGTTTTTTATTTATAATAAAAAAAATGTTTCTCTTTAGAGAAACTGTCTAGGTCTGGATGCAAATCTCGCATCTGTGCACAATAAACTAGAAAATGATCTTCTGCTGAGTCTGTTGCCTTCTTCTTCCACACTTTGTTGGCTTGGTGTTCATGATGGTGAACAAGTAAGTTAAGTTGTGTGGCCTAAAGAGACTTATTTGTTTGTTGAGACAGAAGTGAAGATGGTTTAACTTCTTCAAAGCCTAACTAAATGACATTCTATATGGAGTCTGAGTACAGAAGAGCACTCCTATAATCACTGTCTTTGCATTTTAGGAAGGACAGTGGATGTGGAGTGATGGAACTCCATATGACTACACCTACTGGTGCTCTTATGAGCCTAACAACCAAAATGACGAGAACTGTGGAGAGGTCAACTTCTCCGGTAAGAATGCAGTGCATTTTTATTTATTTTTTTAATATTTACCATCCTAAAATTTCACAACAAATAGTAACATAGATTGGCTCATTTTCTAACACCACTATAATGATCAGAATAACTTGCTTCATTTTCCACCCTACAGCTAACCGTTGCTGGAATGATATAGCCTGTTCAACCTCAATGGGCTATATTTGTGCTATAGACCTGTGAGATCATTCGCAGTCATCCTGCTCCACAGTAACTTTGACTGCACTGCACTATATTGACATTTTCTGAACTTATCTTTACAAAATGTTCTCAACTTTAATCTCTTCTCGATACTGAAACACTCCTCAAATCAATAAAAGCATTAAAGAAAAGCTTGTGTGTTGTGGTGTTTAATCAAAATGATGTGTAATATTGTTGTGAGAATATGGTTTGTAGAGTGGCATTAGGCATTAAGTGATGTGCTTGTTAGTTAGTTTATTTTACTATGACGATACAAAAAGAAAATTGGTATTTTGCAACTGTAATGCAATTCTCAAGTATAGATCAAATAAGAAAAATTTGGTTAATATCAATACATATTAAAATATACGAGCTGTTATGTGTTCAGTATTAAATGTATGGTTTTGAGACACACCTCTCCGTGCATGCAGTTTATTAAATACACAACACCAGAAAAGAGTACTACACGAGATCAGATTATTTTACTATTGTTATTAACTGATCAAACCTGACATTAGAACCAAATTCTTAAATGGGCACTGTTCAAGAAATGTACAGTATATTTCTAAAAAGTTTATATGAAAGAAATATAAAAAGAATAAAAATATGAAACTATAAAGCACCCTTTTCACAAGACTGTGATGACGCCTTTCAATGGTCATCAGCAAAATACGCATTTATTAATGCGTTATAAACATCATTAACCTGTGAAAGTGAGCCTTAATGTAAAGTGAACACTTGATAAAAAGAAGATATCAGTTTCTAATCATTGCTGTGGATAGGCATCATGAACTTTTGCGGAGAGTCATGGGTAAGGTACAGAGTAGATTCTGGTAAGAAACATTAAGAAAAGAGACACAAGTCATGAGATATAAATGAGAAAACCATAAATACAACACCCTTCAGTCTTGCTATAATAGTAAATTTTTGCTGCATCATGAAATAAATCAGGGATCTGTTTTTTTGTGAAATAAGCATTAATAAATATATTTATTAAGCATTTGTAACATGTGAGTTAAAAATGGCTCACTATTTGGCAGGCATTAAAATCACCCTTTTTATTCATGCATTTATAACTGCTTATCAATGATTTATAATGCATTTGTAAATGAGTTATTAGTCATTTATTAACACCTTTATGAACCCGTTATTTATAACAGGTTTATAAAGGTGTTAATAAATGACTTATTAAACCTTAATGTAAAGTGACTTATTGGTACCTTAATGTAATGTGTTACCGACATCTTTATATGAAAAAAAATTTCTGTGGCACTGATCTTAAACTAATTGTTGTGAAACAGTAAAATATGCATTAATAAAAAATATTACATATGTTTTAAGAAACAAAAATGTTTCTGATGTCATGTGTTAAAGATAAAGAAATAGTTCACCTTAAAAAAGAAAGAAGGTCATACAGCTTTAGAACAACACCAGGGTGCGTAAACAAGGCCTAAACGCTCCTTTTTTGGGGAGACTTACCTTTAAGTTTACATTAACAATCTATATTAAAAAGTATATTATGTCTGGATTTGAACCCAGGTCCCCAAAATGTTGCCAAAGAATAATTTCTTGTGCACGTTAGGTTGGTATTGTATTTTCCTGCAAGCTTAAGGCACATTATCTAAACTATCTGACGTTATTAAAACCTGTTATTAAAGGTGGTAGTGGAGAATGTGAATGACATTGGTAAGTCAGTAAGAGCAAAAAAAATTAAAAATGATGATGTGAACTCACACTCTTTGAAGAGCTGTGCCGTGTGGAAATTATATTGTATTCCATAGCTGTTATGTAGCACATGAGCAGGATACATAAATAGGCATACTAAAAACTGTAAATATCAAAAAGATATAATTTAAAAACAGCTCTGTTCGGGGGTGTGGTGTGCACAATAAAAGAAAACAGATCTGAGAAAAGGTGTTCACAGGAAAACCAACAAGAAAACATTTATTCTAGCAGCGATCCATGACATTCATTGATAATGGAGATAATATTGTTTGTTAAAGACAACATTTAAAGTTTTCAATTCAGTTTTCAAATATTTGAAAATGTGTCAGCATGCAAAGATTGGATCATTAACAGTTTTGCGACAGGCTTACAGATCATATGAATAGCATTGCGTGCTTGGGTCCCTAATAATCTCCTCACAACTGCTATGGTGCTTTTTGCACTACAAAAACTCGCCAAAAATGCACCATTGCCTTGGGTTAAAAACATGCCATCACCCCTCTATTTGACTAGTAGCTGACTATTTAAGTTCTTGGTAATCCAGTGAAGTCAATAATTACAGAGAACTCAACGCGCTGCAACTTAAAGGGATAGTTCACCCAAAAATGAAAATTCTGTCATCATTTACTCACCCTCATGTCGTTCCAAACCTGTATGAGTTGCTTTCTTATGTTGAACACAAAAGAAGATATTTTGAAGATTGCTGGTAATCAAACAGTGGTGGTTGCATTGAATTCCATAGTATTTTTTCCTGCTACGGAAGTACATAATGGCAACCACCAAATGTTGAGGACAGCAATCTTCAAAATATCGCTTTGTGTTTCACATAAGAAAGCAAACCATAAAGGTACTACGACATGAGGGTGAGTAAATGTGATTACCCAGAATTTCCTTTGTGGGTTGAAACTATCCCTTTAAGGAAAACACATGCAATACAAAAAGCACCCGCAAATAGAAAGCATCTTCTCAGTTGAAAGACACATGTACTGCAAATAATCACAAAAAAAAAAACATACACAAAAACGCGCTGCAAGTACACAGACCACCAAAGGAACCCATATGCTTTTTTTTTGTTTTTGTATTATTACCAGTTGTATACCACAGTTGTACAAGACAGTGGTCAAACTATGGTTAGTGTGCGTCAATCTATCTTAGAGGGCCGAACCATTATTTGTATTTATTTTCATTATATAATATAATATTTATAGAATATATTATATATACATTATATATATAAAATATTCTGTTTTTGCAGGCTATATTCAGCATGAACAATTAAAACATTCATATACATCGTCCATCACAACTGACGCATTTATACATATGATAGAATCCGAAAATTGTACATTTGTATACTAGACATTTGTAAATAACATATCTGCACACTTGTAAATAACATATCAGTACATTGATTTAAACAATTAAATTTTTCCCTATACTTCTATTTCTGTATATAGTGCATTATTTAATTCTCTGTTTTTCTTATATTACAGAAGTGTTATAATTCCTATGTATATCTGCACTATCATGTATGTTTGCACTATGTCCATACTTTCTTCTGCACTCGACGCTCCTGTCTCTAAGTCAATTTCCTTGTGTGTGTGAACATACTTGGTAATAAAGCTCTTTCTGACTTTCTGACAAAGGAGGAGAGGTAGTGGGCAAAAGGCAAAGGGGTGTATTTTTTTTTTTTTCACTGACAGCAATTTCATTTTGCCAATAAAGCCTTTACTTCAGCAATTCTGTCACTTTTCTTTTACATTTCATAAAGTATTGATGACTCCTTCATGCAGCGTTCAGCTAACTGAATTATTATTATTATTATTGAAATTTATCTCATATTGTATGTCCTATACAGGTCAAACTGAAACATGACAAGTAATGCAATTTTTGTAATGCCAATAACTGTTATCATTTTGACAGTCTATGCGCTATGACTGACTATATGTTCCTATTGGATGGAATAATAGTGCTAATGTTTTGACCGAATGACTCGATTTTGAATCAGGTTTGCTGTGTTTTGCTAGAGTTAGTATATGCAGAAAAAGGTATTCAGCATTTTGAAATATGGAGTTTGTATTTATTTAGCAAAATGTGGTTTTGGCCAGAAAATTAACTATTTGGCTATTTGTGTGATGTAGGTGAGTTGCTGTGTTAAGAGTTTAGAAAAAGTACTTTAAGTATTGGTAAACGCTTGTTAGCAATTGAAAAAAAACTGTAATTTCTTTGGTTCAGGTTTATGTACCAAAGGTGGACACTAGTTTGCATCAAAAAAATCCTATATCTAATGCATGCCATATCAAGTAATAAACATTATGATCAAATTGTATACTTTTAATTGTATATTAACCGTGTGAGCCACACCCAAGAATTGAAAATTATATGCAATATAATATACCTATAATACAGTTATTATAAAGAAGCTAAATTATGAAGAATTATTATGAAGAAACTTTAAATCAGTTATAGTATATGACTTATTGCATTCTTTGACAGTAAACGCCAAAAATCATTACTTTCCTAATTTGCAGAAGCACTTCTAATAGGGAGACTTGGTTTTACTTCATTACTGTACTTAAGTACATTTTTCAAGTATCCGTACTTTACTGGAGTAGTTCTATTTTGAGTAACTTTTACTTTTACTTCACTACATTCCAAAGCATAAGATCGTACGTTTTACTTCACTACATTTCATAAAAATTATCGCTACTCCTTATAATATATCACGTGCTCCGAGACGCAGAAACAAGGAAGCGGTGTCCGATTCATGAACGAACTGATTCTTTTCAATTAACCTGTTAAATCGGTTCGCAAATCGCACCAAACGATTCATTCACAAATTGGAATGATCCGATTGCAGCTGTTCTCGAGTCGACAACTCAGATTCAAATGATCCGTTTAGAGCGAGTCTCCAGTGAACTGAATTCACAAGTAAGAACCGGGAGATCTTGTGAGATCTTGTCTGATGCTGTTAAAAGTAAGTTATTAATGTCGAATTTTAGGATAAATTATTATAACTGAAAATCATATTTAGGTCAAAACTGTCAGTTGTTTGTGAACTAAATCTGCTGTAAAGGGTGATCTGTTTAAGCCCACTGAAATGCTTGAATGCAGACACGTTAACATCAGAGTCTCTATGTTTTAGGTCAAAAAAACATTAAAATATCACAGATTAAATAAAATAACTCATGCACGTTCATCTGCTGTAACGTTAGCAGTTTTACTAAAATGCTACGCATTTACCCCTATGTGATCTATGTGACGTCTGTTTTTATATTGTTTGTCAGCACACATAGCTTAAGTTACTATGTATCTGGATCAACTAGCCGAGTAGACAAATATAAATGTTTATTCATAACCATGCTGAAAATAAGTCAACAATGTTAGCTGATGCTAATTGTCTAGCTAAGGAGCTTGCGGGTGCTAAATTTAGGTAATTAAAAAAAAAATTAAATCAGGATATTTTTATTCAACCACCTAGATAGATTACATCTGGGGGGAAAAGAAAGGATGTGATGTTCAGAACATGGTATCTACAGTAATTTTCAAAGTGGGAAGTGATGCCCTCTGGGGGCATTTGGCTAGGGGTGTTTTTACACCACAGACAAGGTTTGAGAAGAAAAAAAATCATTATGAAAATCTAATTATATTTTCCTTATTATATTCATTATTTCCTTATTGGTTATTTTGGGAAAATCCCAGGTGTAGGAGCCTAACTTTGTTCAGATTCAGTAACCATTGTTATATTATGTGGTGCATTTCAGCTTTGAATAGTTTGGTTTGGATTGTTCGCACTTGTAAACTTACTTTATTCACGCGTACAATTAAGACAAATATTCTGTATTTTACATTGAAAATGTGTACTATATTGAAATTGTGTACTGGCTCTTTAAGAATCGCGTCTGTTAAGTCAGGCGGCAGTGCGTTCTTTGGAATACAGCGGAGTCACACAGTTCCCTCTCGAGCTTTCACGAGACATCACAGAGATATTTCTCCGTTATGGGAACTCCTTCCCTTCCAACCTTTCCTGAAGTCCTATTGGCTCCCGCCAGTCAAATGACTGGCCAATTGACGCGAAGTATGCAAACCGCATGCAAATACTGACGAGCTCAAGCGGCAGTATAAAATGCGGTGCACGCGACAATTACGTCAGAATCTTCTACTTCACCTGTTGAATTCACTATGGCAACAATCTGCAAGATCTGCGCGGGACCGATAGAGCCGCCGGATCAGCACGACTACTGCGTCGCCTGCCTGGGCCTGGCCCACGCCGAGGCGGCACTGGACGAGTCCAACTGCGGGCATTGCGCGGACCTTCCGGCCCGCGTGCTCCGGACCCGCCGCGATGTGGCTCGCGGCCTATTCGGGATGAGGCCCACTGCCGCCAGCGTGCCGCTGGTGGGCCCTCCCGGTGACGGGAGCGTCGTTTTGTCGCTCCACCAACCCCAACGGTCACACCGTTCCCCGGTCTCACTCCCCGAGGGCTGCTTCCGCCCTCCTTCCAACGTCGTGGAGTTTGTATCCTTTAGCCAGGAGGAGGGGGATGACTCGATGTCCATCTCGGCCTCGGAGCGGGAGGATTGGGCGGGATCGGAGTCCGATCAGCCGGACAGCATGGGGCCCCCAGACCTCCAGGAGGAACTCATGAGGGTTCTGTCAAGGGCTGTCCAGAAGTTGGAGCTTACCTGGAGTCCTTNGAGGGTTCTGTCAAGGGCTGTCCAGGAGTTGGAGCTTACCTGGAGTCCTCCAGAGGAGCCTGTCAGGAGTAAGCTTGACTCCTGGTATTTCAGGTCCACCCGGAAAGCTGACTCGAGGACGTCGGTCCCCTTTTTCCCCGACGTACACGAGCAGCTGGTGAAAACATGGTCTGCGCCCCAATCTGCGCGCGTTCACTCTGCCACACAGGCCATTTTTTCCCACGTGGAGGGGGCGGAGGCCCACGGGTACGTGCGCTCTCCCCCAGTCGAGGAGACCGTCGCTGCGCACCTGTGTCCTGCAGCAGCCAAGACCCTTGGCTCAGACATCAGCCTCCCCTCAAAGCCGTGCAGAACCACCGCCCACCTTGCCAATAAAGCATATGCGTCTGATGGCGAGGTGGCTTCCGCGCTGCACGCCATGGCAGTGCTGCAGGTTTTTCAGGCGAAGCTCCTGCAGGCAGCGGAGGGCGGAGCCCTCACGGCAGAGGCCGTTAAGGATCTGCGCGCGGCGACGGACTTCGCGCTGATGGCGACGAAGCGAGCGGCCCAGGCTGTGGGTAAAGCCATGGGTTTTATGGTCGTCCTTCAGAGGCACCTTTGGTTGAACCTAGCTGACCTCAAGGATGTTGACCGTAAAGTGCTGCTGAATGCTCCTGTGACTCCCTCCGGCCTTTTTGGTAACGCCGTGGAGTCCATTACTGAGCGCTTCGCGGAGGCTCAAAAGCGCGCCAAAGCCATGAGTCACGTGATGCCGAGGCGCGCTTTCCAGCAGCAGACTGCGAGATCCAGATCCTCGTCGGCACCTGGCTCTTCCCAGCGGAGAGATAACCCCAGGCCAGCATCCGCAGCGGTGACGGCTAACGTTACTGCTCCTCGCCAGGAGCCGGATTTCCGCAGGAAGGCGTGGGGTCCCGGGAGGAAACGCCACGGCCAGCGGAGGAGCCCGCGACGTGACTCTCGCCCGCCGCCGCCGGCTAAGCCGTCGTCCTGACGGTCTGAAGAGAGGAGGAGAATGCGTGAGCGGCCCGGCTCCCAAGCGCAATAAGTTCATGTTTTCAAACGTTTGTGTGTTGGATGTTCATTCAATAAAAATGCATACATTCTCACAAAAAGAGCTATTCCTCCTCACTCAGTCAATGCGGTGCCGCTCGCCCCGCCTCAGAGCAGTGCAGAGCCGCCGCCCACACACTCGCCGGCGCATCCAACGACCAAGCCGCAAAAGCCGCTATGTCAGTTCCTGAGCGCGTGGGAAGTTATTCCGGGAATCTCGCGCTGGCTACTCGGTGTGATAGAGCGTGGGTATACCCTTCAATTCAGACGCAGACCACCCCGTTTCAGTGGCGTGGTGCAGTCTCTAACATTACCCCGAAACGCCCTGGTTCTGAGACAAGAGGTATGCAGTCTACTCGAAAAAGGAGCGATAGAACGAGTCCCTCCCAGCGAGCTGGAGAGCGGGTTTTACAGCCGCTATTTCGTGGTACCCAAAAGAGACGGGGGACTCCGCCCGATTCTAGATCTCAGGCCCATCAACAGAGCGCTTTGCAAGCGTCCGTTCAGGATGATAACGCTGAAACAGATCCTGGCGCAAATTCGCCCCGGGGACTGGTTTGCGTCCGTGGATTTAAAGGACGCGTACTTTCACATTCAGATAGCACCGCATCACAGACGCTTTCGGAGGTTTGCTTTCGAGGGCAAAGCTTACCAATACTCTGTTCTCCCGTTCGGGCTGGCTTTGGCCCCCCGCACTTTCTCAAAGTGCATGGATGCAGCACTTTCCCCTCTCAGAGCGAGCGGGATGCGCATTCTCAACTATCTGGACGATTGGCTGATTTTAGCTCAGTCCCGGGACACGCTAGTCAGCCATATAAACACGCTGCTTCGTCACTTGGAGTCCCTAGGGCTATGTGTCAACACGCAGAAGAGCATTCTCGCCCCGAGTCGGTCTATAACATATCTGGGAGTGTGCTTCGACTCGGTGGAGATGAGAGCCCACCTCTCTCGGGAGCGCTCGGCAGCCATTTTGTCTTCCCTGCACCATTTCAGACTGGGCAGCTCTGTTCACTTGAAGTATTTCAGAGGCTGCTGCTGGGGCTCATGGCGTCTGCTGCGGCGGTATGTCACCTGGGCTTACTACACATGCGCCCCCTGCAATTATGGTTGAAATCTCGAGTCCCTTGGACGGCGTGGACTTTCGGCCGTTTGCGCATCGCGGTCTCCCGCGGCTGCATCGAAGCTCTGCGGCCGTGGCACAACCCAGATCTCTTCAGCCGGGGGGTTCCCCTGGGCTTGGTGACGTCACGCGTTGTGGTCACGACGGACGCGTCGACTCGCGGCTGGGGAGCAGTGTGCGAGGGCATGCCAGCTTCGGGGCTGTGGTCAGAACCCAGAGCCGGTGGCACATAAACTGCTTGGAGCTGGAAGCAGTGTTCTTAGCTCTAAAGGATTTTCGGCCGCAGCTGGAACAGCGACAGGTACTGATTCGCACCGACAACATGTCTGTGGTCTCGTACATAAATCACCAAGGAGGCGTACGTTCCAGGGCTTTGTACAAGCAAGCAGCAAATCTCCTGCTATGAGCGGACCGTCACTTTCTCTCCATCAGAGCAGCGCACATCCCCGGTCTCCTGAACCGCGGGGCGGACATGCTTTCGAGGAAGGGGATTCCTCAAGGAGAGTGGAGGTTGAACCCCGAGTCGGTTCGGATGATTTGGACCCGCTACGGGAGAGCGGAGGTGGATCTGTTCGCCACGAGCGAGAATGCGCACTGCCCGCTGTTCTTCACCCTGTCTCACTCCCGGCTGGAAGGGGACGCTCTGACATCGCACTGGCCAGCGGCCAGGCTGTACGCGTTTCCTCAAATCAAGATATTGCCACTGGTGTTATGCAAGATCAGGGAGGCGGGGGCTTGCGGTGATACTCATCGCCCCGACTGGAGAACCAGGCTTGGTGCTTTTTTTTTTTTTTTTTTTTTTTTTGTTGTTTTTTTTTTTTTTTTCTTTTTTTTTTTTTTTTTTTCCGGACCTGACAGAGCTGCTGGTAGCGCCGGCCTGGCCGAGCCCTATCAGGAAGGATCTGCTGTCTCAAGCGAGCGGCTCGGTGTGGCACCCGAACCCGGAGTTATGGAGCCTTCATGTGTGGCTGCTTCGGGGATATCAGAGGAGCTGAATGCTCTGCATTCTCGTGTGCTCGACACCCTCTCGGAGGCACGGGCGCCCTCCACGAGGCGTTTGTATGCTCTGAAATGAGGAGTGTTTGTGAAATGGTGCCATGATGTTCATATAGACCCGGCTGCTTGCTCCGTGTCGGATGTTCTGCATTTTCTACAGTACAGACTGGATAGTGGATCTCTGCCATCAACACTGAAAGTCTATGTGGCCGCTATTGCCTCATTTCGTTCCCCGCTGGGCGGGCAATCGATCGGTAGGCACGCGCTGGTGGTGAGTTTTCTTAAGGGAGCGAGAAGATTGCATCCCCCACGTCCGCCTTCAGTCCCGCCCTGGGACCTAGAGGTGGTGATAAGAGCTCTTTCACAGCCAACATTCAAGCCTTTAGCATCCGTTGATATGAAGGAACTATCCCTCAAAACTGCACTTCTTCTTCCCCTCGCTTCGGCTAAGCGCATAGGGAATTTACATGCGTTTTCTGTGGACAGTGACTATTCGCTTTGGAACCAGCGACTGCAGCGTCACTCTCCGGCCGAGGCCGGGCTACGTGCCTAAATCACTATCTACCCCCTTCAGAGCGCAGACTGTTTCGCTGTCTGCCCTGTCTTCTGAGTCATCGACCTCGCGTGATGCGGACGCTCAGACTTCGGTGTGCCCCGTCAGGGCTTTGAGGATTTACACTGACCGCTCGGCCAACTTTCGGCAATCTGACCATCTTTTCGTGTTCTACGGTGGTTGTGCGAAGGGCCGGGCCATGTCAAAACAGAGACTTTCCCACTGGATTGTGGACGCTATCACGGCTGCTTATACGAGCCAAGGTTTGGAATGCCCCTTTCACATTAGGGCCCACTCAACAAGAGCTATCGCCTCCTCCTGGGCGTGGTCGAGAGGTATGTCTATTCAAGATATATGCTTTGCAGGCGGCTGGTCTTCTCAGAATACCTTCGCCAGGTTTTACAAGCTGGACGTTCAGTCCTTAGCCTCCCGAGTGCTGTCGGTGAGTGACTGATTCACGTTTATGCTACATCTATTCGTGTGTTGCTGCCTCGATTATCATGTTATGAGTTATGCTGTTAACACCGCTATCTCTGTGCAGCCCCTGACAACAATGTTGTTGCTTCTGCCCTGTTCTCAGCACAGCCAACATTATTAAATTACCAGATATGCAAATTTCGTATACCTGGGCCTTAGACGCTCATTGGCTTATCTCCACCTATCAGCTGCGAGCCCGCCTAACAAGCGTCGCTATTGGTTGGGAATTGTGTGTGTTCTATCTTCGCTGAGTGTGTAACTTGTACAGGCTGCTCGTAGCCTCTCTCACGGCGGGATTGAATATCGTTCCCATAACGGAGAAATATCTCCGTGATGTCTCGTGAATAAGCTCGAGAGGGAACGCTCCGTTACTATCGTAACCGCGGTTCCCTGAGAGCGGGAACGAGACATCACGGTGGTCGCCGTGTTCGCTACTCGATCAGCTAGAGCTGCGTTCAGTATCCGATTCTGACGTAATTGTCGCGTGCACCGCATTTTATACTGCCGCTTGAGCTCGTCAGTATTTGCATGCGGTTGCATACTTCGCGTCAATTGGCCAGTCATTTGACTGGCGGGAGCCAATAGGACTTCAGGAAAGGTTGGAAGGGAAGGAGTTCCCATAACGGAGAAATATCTCCGTGATGTCTCGTTCCCGCTCTCAGGGAACCGAGGTTACGACAGTAACCGGAGCGTTAATACAGCTCCACTCGAGAAACTGAGATATTCTTACGGAAACTTAAACCTGGCTTTATATCGCGCAAATAACATCAGAATACAACACATAAAGCGATAAAGTCAAACATGAAATTTAACCTACCATACTCTAGTGATTTTTCATCTTCACAAGTCTTTCACAGAGCCGCTGCCGAGGAGGCGTGTGGTTGTTTTTCACAGTCATTAGGAATACTGTTTTTAGATTAACTAAATATAGTAGGCAAATATTTTTCAAAATGCACTGAAAATCTAAACCTGAGAAACAGTAATAAAAGTTTTACTAAGTTTTAATAAAATGATTTACAGTGATGCCGTTTGCTAGCTAGTACGCTGACCATCTAATCAAAGGACGAGAAAATGCTGACGTTATCGTTAGCCAGCTAGATGGCACTGGTGCTGCCAACTCGAAATCTGATTTGTTAAAGCAACAGTTTCATTGCCATTTATTTAAGCTAACAGATGCCTGCACTTTTGATTCTGAAGGCCTTAAGGCAGATTTAAGGCACAATTGCTGAAATATGATTGGATAAAAGCTCTAATATAAACATACACTGCTAGAAGCAGTGCAACCAAGAAAAAAGCTATGAAATGAAGAGAATAGAATATTGTGAATAATTAAATACACATTTATTGGAAAAATATATTAAACTAAATCAGTGATTCTGATAGTGTTTAGGCCAGCAGAGAAGGCTTTGCTGGCCCTGACGGCCCACCACTGCTGTACGTGCAGTACATAATTATTCTTAAAAACAATTACTGTAATTAATCAAAAGTGTTTTTTTCATGTTCCAAAGGCTGTAGTAAGTTTGTAGTTACAAGACTGACTTACTACAGGTGAAATGTTGCCAATATCTTCCTGACTGTACATAATTATTCTTAGAAAACAATTACTGTATTTCACCAAAAAAGTTTTTTTTTATGTTCCAAAGGCTGTAGTACATTTGTAGTGGCCAGACTGACTTACTACAGGTGAAATATTCACAATAACACCCTTACTGTATGTACAGCACACACATATTTTCATTAAAAACTAATTCACCAAAAGCTTTTTTTTTTCATGTTCTAAAGGTTGTAGTACGCTCTTAGTGGCCTTGAATTCTACAGCAGATTATTCATATTCATAGTTATTCTTATTTATTTGTGTCTGTTGCATATTTAGTTATTATGTGTGTGTGTGTGTGTGTGTTGTGTGTGGGTGTGTGTGTGTTACTGGCACATTTTACAAATTCCAAACCACATCAATCTTAACTTTTTTGCCTCATTTTATCTGTAAAAGAAAACCTACCTAATAATTATGCATATAATATATGAAGATTTTCACTTCCAGCCTTCATGGAAAATTATATATCACTTATAAATAATTAAATACAAAATTAATAATAGTTATTAAAATTGATGTGGTTTGGAATTTGTAAAAATGTGCTTGGAAAAAAAAAAAAATCAGAATATCAACTTGCATAATAATTATGCACGCACTGTATACATACACACACTGCGCACACACACAAACACACTTGCCTTTGTGGTTTACAGGACTCTCCATAGGTGTAATAGTTTTTATACTGTATTAACTGTATTTTCTATCACCCTACACCAAAACCTACCCCTCTCAGGAAACTACGGGACAACTTTTGACTTTCATAACACACCATTTTGTATTTTTAAGCCTTTTGTTTTGCAGGGACACAGTAAGTGTCCTCATAAACCATGTTTATGTTGTAGTACCCATGTCATTTTACACATTTGTGTCCTCATAAACCATGTTTATGTTTTGTAGTACCCATGTCATTATACACATGTGTCCTCATAAACCATCTATACCAGTACACACACACCCACACACACACACACAAATAAATAAAGAAAACATTTTTTAAAATAAATAAAAATATGAATAATCTGCTGAAGAATCCAAGGCCAGTAAGAGCGTACTACAACCTTTAGAACATGAAAAAAATAAAAATAAAAATGTTTTAAAAAGCTTTTGGTGAATTCGTTTTAATTGAAAATATTTGTGTGCTTTACATACAGTAAGGGTGTATTGGAAAATTTCACTTTAGTAAGTAGTATGGTCATCGAACGTACTGCAAACATTGGAACATTAAAAAAAAAACACTTTTGGTGGGAAATTTCAGGTTATCTAAGACTAATTAGTATTTTACATACCGTAAGAAAGAAAATTGCAAACTTCAGCTGAGATAAGTCAGTTTGGCACTAGGAATGTACTACGCCTTTGGACAAATGAAAAAAAACACTTTGTGACTGACAGTAATTTTTTCTAAAGATAATTATTGGACTTACGTACAGTAAGAAAGAACTTGCCAAATATACAATATAGATATTGGATTATTATATATATATATATATGATAGATTATATTAATAGATATATTATATATATATATATATAAAAAAACAAGTGGGCTTCCCAAAGTTCACGGTATTTTTTTTGAGTTCGAACATGCCTAGAAACTTAACTTTACCGCGCCGCAAGCGCACCATAAAAATTAAAAATAGAAAGCGTGCGTGAGAGAGAGCTAGTGGGATTATGGCGTCTACAGGGTCGGATCGATAGTCAGGCAGACAGTAATACTAAAGAAAAACTTATGACATTACATTGGCTTCGAAATGACAGACATCGAACAAAACAGGTAATTTGCAAGAGCTGTGCCACAACGCATAAGAGCTCCCTTATCGGTTCTGTTTAGTACTGGAGGATAAAAGATACATTCTTAGATGTTTTTATTAGTACATTAATGTTATCTTACACATTTTTATCTCCCCAACAGATTCTCATTTGAAATAACAAATAAGTTTATAATGCATGTTCGGAAGACTGCACACACAGCCTGTGTCTCTGAATGCTTCCCATACTTGCTCTCTGCCCATGCGGCGCGAATCCCGGGCGAGCAGTTTACATTTGCCGCACATACGCAGTCTGTCTCGTAATGCTCGTTTATACTCGCGCCCGGCTCCGCACAGCAAGTCTCCGCGAGCGCATCTGGCAGTATGGACGAGGCTTGACGCACGCACGCAACCTGTGTCAACTCGCGCTTGGCTCCGCGTTTAAAACAAGTGTAAATTCAGTCTAACTGCTTGCTAATTTCACTTGGATGAAATGAAACGTTCAGCACACTTTCCACTTGTTCTTAAAATCCCAAATACTTAAAAATGAATAAATAAGCCTGTAACCTATGTAATTCTTAAAGGGGTCATATGATGTTGCTAAAAATAACATTATTTTGTGTATTTGGTGTAATTAAATGCTTATGCGGTTTAAGGTTAAAAAAACACATTATTTTCCACATACTGTACATTATTGTTTCTCCTCTATGCCCGCCTTTCTGAAACGCGTCGATTTTTACAAAGCTCATCGGTCTAAAAAGCGAGGTGTGCTGTGATTGGCCAGCTATCCAATGCGTTGTGATTGGCCGAATTACTCAAGCGTGTGACGGAAATGTTACGACCCTTACCATATTGTGATGCAGAGACAAAAACATTAAAACACATTATAAACGAGGCATTTGTTGCATCCAGTGGGAACATTATTACGGATTATAATGACTCATACTGTCTTTTTAAGGTGTCGCATAAACATAAAACCATGTCTGCATTTGTGATCGGAGAAATAACAAGCACTACTCTACACTGCTCAAAACTCGCGTTTGAATCATCAGTGGCGAATTCTTTAAATATAAAAAACGTACTTAGTTTGTGAGTCAGAACAGCCGGCATTGTAGGCTACTCTTCAGGATCAGGAAACAGTGCTCCATAAAATGCGCTGCATATATCTTAATATTTGGGTTGAACTGTTCGGGAACAGTGTTGTAAATACAACTACAACTTAACCACTGATTTCTAGTCGTGTCCTCTTTTGGAAGGCCACACAAAGTATTTTCGCTTTCGCAACGAAACACAGCGGCCTTGAGTGAGAAACAGCCGGCAGATTCGGCGAAGGAGCGGCCGGTGGGCTTGCGGCAACCACATATGACAACCCCGGGCTGGACTCTGCTTCAGCCATGGTGAAAGCCGATCTGGCGATCCACAGAGTGAAGTTGATGTACTTCCTCCACGACCAGCACGGATCAGCTCGAGGCATGACGAAGCGGATATCTCTTTTGGAAGACCAAACAAAGTAATTCCGCTTTCACAACGAAACACACAGCACATTCATGACATGGCGGCAGCAACAATACTACAGTGAGAATAAAAGTTACGCCTTCATTCTTTGCGTTAACATTTTGGCCACGTTATGCAAATCTTCCCACATCATGATGTAGACATGTGGGGGTGTATTACAACAAGCCGTTTTAGGTAGGCTTGGTTGACCCTTAACTTTTATAAAGAATATCTCTTTGGATTTTAGACTTTACTTTCAGATCATCTTTATACACCAAGAGCTTGTAACACTTCAAAGAGAAAGGAAATTGAAATCACATCATATGATCCCTTTAATTGACTAACGTAATTCTTAAAAAAAACAAAAAAAACAAAACAAGTTTCCTGTGAAATTCAGTAATTAGGTAAATTCTGTAATAGTAATACCATTTTAATCTTCCCTGCTGGAAAAAAATAGAACACGTAATGATATAATGAAAGTTGTATTGGTTTTAATGTAAACTGGTCTACTGGTATTTGATGGATTCTATTGGTGGGGATGTAATCTGGCAGAAAACCAATAGAACAGTAATTCCTATTGGAATAATGCTTTAAACACACTGGTGAGCATGTGACCAAGTACAACAGGTTCCTGGATCAACATCCTTGTTGATCTTGGAACATCATACCAATCAGAATTGAAACCGTCAAGAAATGTCAGTTTTAGACTAACAAACAGGATTAGGTGCATCTACACCCTTGTTAAATCAACAATCACTTCCCTCCGATTTTAGGAATAAATTATGGGTAGGGTTAGGGACTGGGTTAAGTGTGTTTTTGGACAGTAACATGTCTTGACAATCACGGCAACCAAAACGGATAGTAATAATTTTAATGGAAAATAAGAATTTCTGATGGTTGCTATGGTTTTCAGCAGCGTAACGATACCCATAATATACTGCACACCATTGACAATAATTGAGCTGAAGTTTGACTTTGCAAAGAAATAAACAAATTCCCCATAATGGGCAACATTTACAAGGTTGAAAATGTAATCTGAGCCCTAGTCCCCTTTATACATTTGTCCCCCAAATTGCTAGGTTACAGGGAGTTTGTAGCTCACACTGGAGAGCAGCAAAGCCACAGAACGAGACAAACAGTTGTAGACTCCAGACTTATTTTTATTTAACAGAAGTCACATGGCATTTCCAGTTATTTTCGGCCATAGCCATATTCCTTAACCTTAATGGGTCCAAAAGATACTCTATCCCACCGCAGATCTGAGAAACAAACAAGCAGTGAGAAAAGCAGTGCATGGAGAGAAAAGAATTAATGAAATAGATCCAAACCTTTAAGAATCTGATCACTTCCACTCCTGGTACTACAGGTGGTGTCACAGCAGCCACACACCTGGTGAGAATCATCTGCGGACACCCACCTGACAAAAACCCTCAAGTTAAGCCAATCCCCAAGTCAACTATACACTTATTTTATTAGAAACATACCCATTAGCAGAGAACGAACAAGCTTTCTGTTCAGGACTTATTGGAGTAGTTGCTGCAGCCACTTTCAATATGCATGTGATGTAGACCTGCAAAAGAGTGGTTTGTAGACCATGGTAGCATATTATACAAAGTGTTGCACAGCTTGTCACATACCAGTCCACTGTCTGCTTGATGGAACCTGAATGCCTCCAGCTGAAACTGCAGCTTATCACCTTGACTTCGGGGCATAAAGCGAGACCTGGAGCCTGTGAGCTTGGCATCAACCAGGCACCTGGGAAAGGAACCCAGTTAGACCTCTTGCAGTACTTGCAGAGAGTGGGATTCATGAGGTGCACCACTTACCCATTGTTCTCAATAAAGGAGTATCTGGGGACAGACGCAAAATCAGGGACTGTTGTAGCCATACAGCGGTCCACAAATACACGGATGGGAACATGGCTGTATGACTGCACAGACGCCTCAAAGTTTATGATATCACCCAGGAAGTACTGGTTTGAAGGTCTCTCGAATCGCCAGTCATCTGCAAAGACGCCTTTTAGCACAAGTTCACAAGCACTGGTGTGTTATGAAACAGTTTTTTATACCAACCAGTCATGAGCCTGAGGGAGAAAACAAAGATCTCCTCTGCAACTTCAGAAGTGGCATGTGGGATCCAAGTGGGCATTAAGGCATCGCTACTCACATTATGCTTTCTGCAGAGTTAGATAGACAATCATTATATGAGAGTTTACTACATCCAGTAACCTCAAATTCTGCCCTCACCTTGAATAGTGACACTCGATACCAACCACCGCACTACTGCTCCTAACAATAGGAACACCATATGAAACCTCTTGTGGGGCATATACAAGTTTGAACGTATAGACAAGCTCATCTTCAGTCACCTAAAGGGAGTAGAAGCATGTTGGTCACAGAAACCATAAGTGGTTAAGAAAGGGAAGAGGAAAGGGCAAAAAAAAAAAAAAAAAAAAAAAAAAAAAAAAAAAAAAAAAAAAAAAGGTCCTCACCGTTTAGTGTACTAACACATCCATGCAGTTCTGACTCAAAGATGAGCACTTGAGCAGAAGGGTCTTCTCCAGCTGCAGTACAGCCTCCCAGTGTAAAAGCAGATGATGTCAGCGGCTTCCCATTCCCAAAGAAGTCTTGCATCACCTCCACATACACAGTTTTCAGCACACCGAGCCGCTACACTGTTGGCAGGGACAGGATAGCGCAAATCAAAAGGAACATCTGGCTGCTGTGGTTCTTCTGGTAGGCTTGGAAAACTCCACATCAGTTTTTGCACTGGACCCATCAGCAGCTCTTTTGACTGAACACCCAAAAGATCTCGAGAAGGCTTTCCAAACTCATTCCTGGCTGGTGTCTGGACAGGAAACGGAGCAGGAAATCTTTGGGGTGCAAATACAAGGTTACTAGGGTCATATCTCTGTGGAATTGGAGACATCCTGGAGTCAGTCTGCTGAACTTGCGACAGCACTCTAGGCAAAGAATTGTTTGGGGTCCAATTACTACTTCTTTTGGCTCTCCAAAGTGCTTCAGAGAATCCCAGTGCCAGAAGAAACACCATTCCAAAGCCAACTTGCCAGAACCCCATTGTTGATCAACCTGTTTCAATGATGCATTATTACTCTACTATCCAAATTTATACAGCTGAAAATCAGCATGGCTCCACCTCTGCCATGACAAGCATTATTTTTCTCTGGACCTGCCTATTTACTCAATCAATCTGTCACAGGTGAAAGTCATTGATTGCTTAAAAATGACGCCCCCGGAGATCACGTGACCCGCTGACAGATGCCTGCTTGAGTCTAAAGCTCCCAGACCTGGTGTCGTTGAACCATTCGTTTAAGTTATAGTCTCGGCGCAACGTTCTTATATTGGTTATCTGAACTTGTTTACTTTTCTGTGATGGCTAAACGACAGCTTTTGCCGTCCTCTCCGGAGAAAAAACGGCAGAAAGAGCCTGCTAATGAAGCGCTGCGTGCCATGGTGGCTAAGTTAAAGTTACAGTTCGGCGTCGTTCGGGAAATTTTTAAGGAGGAATTTCAACCGATCGCCGAAAGAATTGGAATTCTGGAGAAAGAGATGAGACTGATTAGTAATAATTTTGACAATATCCAGACAGCTGTTCGGAAAGTTAAGCAAAACTCGGCCAAGGTTAAGCTAACCGTAGATACACTTCAAGATAAAATGGCGAGACTGGAAGACAAAAGTCGCCAGTGTAATATTCGTCTCGTCGGTCTCGCAGAAGGGGAAGAGGGCAGCGATCCTCTAGGATTCATGCAAACCCAGTTACCCCTGTGGATCCCGTCACTTAAAAATAGATCGATCGAGATGGACAGGGCGCATCGCATCTACACCGGTGACAGCAACAGAAAAGGCCCGCGAAGTCTAATCTTCAAATTGCTTCGCTTTCAGGACAGAAACGCCATCCTTAACTGTGCGTTCACACCGCCGGCGGCGAGAGCGTCAAAAGATGGCTCTGGCCGCGCTACCCACAACGCTGACCACCGGCGGCGAGAGCGTCAAAATTCGCTCTGGCTGCCCTGTAGACGCTCCACGATCGGTCTTTATTTAAAGGGGCCGCAAACATACCAAACAAGCGTTCTGATCTTGTGCAGACTTACCACAAAAAGGGCATAACCTTATGATATATCTTAAATGTGAAAGTAAAAAAATATTAATGGAAAGAACTTAAAAATATACTTACATGTTTGCTAACGAAATAAACCAATTAAAAGCTATTTGTGTGGCGTGGCTTTTGTGTTCTCATTTCAATGTTTTAAATGTATTTAAAAATGTATGTACAATTTTTTTTTTATATATATTTATTGTATTTAATTAACAATAATTTGTACCATTAATTTGTGTGCAGCCTACATTGAAAACAGTCCTGGTTAAAGTGTAGCCTTAACCCTTTCATGCATGAATGATTAAATCACAAAGTAAGATTTTTTTATATTTATTTTTTAAACCAGCGAAAAATCATGCAAATAACTTTTTTTTCAATATATTTTATTTTGAGGAGTAGTTACTTTAAATTAACCTGTTTTTATAGTAAAGTGTGCTAACATTGTTTTTGTTGGAGTATTGATTAATATGGACAAAAACCATGGTTTTACTACAGTACCTGCGTTTGTTTTTGTGGTAACCTCAGTAAAATCATGGTTAATTTACATAAGGGTTTGATCAATACAACACATATTTTTCGTTTAACCCAATAGGTTTCATCATGTCAGAAATATTTTGCAACATCCTCTGGCGTGAAAGCAATTCCCGCTTATTTTCAGAAAATATATAACGTAAATGCGCATTTCGCAACTCACCAGAAACACCAACAACCTCGGACACCTTGGTCCAAGCAACATTTTTATTTTCACGTCTCTGTACACAAACAGAGACACATCATAAATGACTGTGAAACCCGCCACAACAATAATAAATCTCTCTTCAAGTTTATTTAAATGAACCTTCTTATAAATCACAGATAACGTGTGTGACGTATGCGAGATTGAGAAAATGAGGCAGGTCAAAGACTATACCTTTTTCCAGCTCGCCTAATCCTACTCTCGCATAGATTATCTGCTCTTATCGCCAGCTCTCATTTCATTTATTGAAAACGTTGATATATTACCCCTTCTTCTTTCAGACCACTCCCCAGTTACATTGTGTCTTCTCCCATTTTCTGTTTCTTCTGGAAGTAAACGTTGGAGGTTTAACACATCTCTACTTAACGACCAACATTTTTTATCACAACTGCGCACCTCCTTAGTAGAGTTTATTGAACTGAATAGCGGTTCAACTGATAACCCTCAAGTATTATGGGAAGTAACAAAATGTTTTATCAGAGGGAAATGCATTGCTTCTCTTCTTTTCGTCAGAGGTCTAGGAATAGCCGTATAATTGAGCTAGAGAGACAAATCCAGGCGGTGGAACGGTTTCTTAAAAATACTTATTGTCAACAAAAAGAAAAATAATTAAGTGCACTTAAATCAGAGTTAAAAGAGCTGCTCCTACACAGAGCTCAATTTATTATGCATCGTACAAAACAGTCTTACTACTTTAATGGGGAGAGACCAAGTAAATTGCTAGCACTACAGATTAAGCAGATGGAATCTAGAGCAAATATATACGCTATAAAGAAGGATGACATCTTACTGTAAGGGAAACAGGTCAATAATTTAGCTCAAAGGGAATCATTTAAGATTTTAAAGGGAACTCCACCATTAATATGTAAGGGCATTAGGACAGAATCACTGTTTACGGCTGATCACTGAGACGGCCAGCAATTCAGTGAACGAGCCGTATGACATCAATTCTGCAATGGATATCAATATCCAAATTATAGTGAAAACACTATTAATTAGCATAGTATCAAGATCGGCAGTTTAAGACATTAATTTGTGAGCACAAAACACGAGATACTTATCTTTTCAATATAAATAAAACTTTATTAGATAAATCTAAGACATATAAACTAATCTAACACATGAACACACGCATTCACACAAGTTGCAGAAAGAGAGAAAGTGAGGAAATAATTAGTTTAAGAGAATGAAAAAGTGAAATCCCAAGTTTACAGCAATATGTGCAATGCTAGATTGAACAACATCCAATAACTTAATTAACCCTCGCATGAGTCCTCAATGAGGTTAACAATTTCAGCTTAATGCACCAGTTAAGCTATATCGGGAAGTTATCTTGTTCCCTGTGATGCGGGGTTTCTTTCTGTATGGTTGTGAAAGGGGTTTCCCGAGGTTGCTGAGTGGCTGGAGGTTCAGTCTTGGGAAGCCAGTGATTGGGCGTTGGCTGGCGACGCGGAGCTGTGGTCTGCAGTTGAAGTTTAGACGGCACTCTTTCGGAGATGCGGCGTTAGGCAAACTTAACTCAAAACACGAAACTCTCAACGGAAAATAAAATAAACTAAAGAAATAGAAGTAAAGTTTGACGAGACCAGGTGGCGTTTCTCCTCATGGTTTTGGAGGAGCTGCGTGTAAGCCAGAGCACGCTCAAAAAACTAAATAGCTGATTAAAAAGCAATAGCTCAAGCTTATATGACTAAAACGAGGAGAGTAAGCAGCAAAGAAGGGGGTGAAGAGAGACAAGAGAACCAAGAGAGTGATTTGATGGTGTTCCGAGTATTTAAACCAGGCTGTTTAACACACCCCAAATGGTGTTTTGACCAATTAGATGTCGTGTTTGCTCGGGGTGTTGTATATTCCTCCTCCCCATTCATAAATCAACTGTTATCTCATCATTCACATGATCCGCGTTTTTCCCGCTCTGGTAGAGTATACATTTGGACATGATTTCTTATAATAAGAATAAGATACATTTGACAACGAAGTGATTAGAATAAACGTTTCAAGCAAGAAAATGGAAGATTCAAACACACACATACTAAACCTGAATATGATCCTATAAACTATTCAATAGTTATTTGAAATACATTCACAATAAATGATTAAGACCTGATAAGTCACATGTAGGTTACATACATGATATGGAGTTATATATATAGCAATGGTTAGTTGCTCGAGTCCTTTTAGTGTCATTTAGGTGCATGGAAAGGCAGTTTCCGTGCCATTCTGTGAATGTATGAAGACCAGAGATTAAGAGGTCTGTAAGGAATCTCCGAAAGTCTGTTCTTTGTCATGAGGTGGGGGAAAAAGTCAATCCATAGAGCTTGCGATCACTATCAAGGATTCCATGAGACGGTCACGCTGTGAATCTCTTTTGACCATTATTCTTGATAACTTGCCCCAAAATTGACAATCTCCTTGGAATTGTCAATGTGTTCTTTTGTGTTAATGTTGAAAACTGTTCTGTGACAGAGGGGTTTAGGCTTGCTTCAGACTGGCTAATGCTCGGGTCTGATTTATGACATCCTGTTGTCTTGGGCCTCTGTGGAATTTGTACTCCTCATGTTTCAACCATGTTTTGACCAAAACTTAGATTGTCTGATATCCTACATTACATACTCAAACAAAAGATATAAATCAGATCTTTAAATTTTATTATGAACAACTATATACTTCTAATTCTTCCTCTAGTCATCACCAAAAGGTATCTTTTCTTCAGCAGTTTACCCTCCCCAAATTTGATGAACATCACTTAGAGATGCTAAATGGCCCACTGTCTCTAGATGAACTGAAGCTGGCTCTAGACACCATGCAAAAGAACAAAGCTCCGGGTAGTGACGGAATTCCCCCTGAATTAATTTCCGCTATCTGGGATATAGTTTCGTTACTTATTCTCAACTCTTTTAATTTCGCGATCGAAAATGGAACCCTTCACAGGGATCAAAACACAGCTCTTATAACCCTTTTACTCAAGAAGGGCAAAGATCCCTTAGAATGTGCCAGTTATCGGCCTATTAGTTTAATAATTACAGATGCTAAACTTTTCGCTAAAACGTTAGCCCATAGACTGAATAAATGCATAGACAAAGTCATAAACTATGACCAGTCCAGTTTTCTCAAAGATCGATTTGCCTCTGCTAACATTAGGCGACTTCTACATATTATTCATAGGTCCAGTTCCTATCCGGCTTCCTCCGTGGTCATTTCATTGGATGTGGAGAAGGCCTTTGATAGGATCGAGTGGAGTTTTCTTTGGGCAGTTCTCGATCATGTAGGGGCTGGACAGGGATTTATCAAAATGGTTAAAACACTGTACAGTGGCTGTTCAGCACGGGTTCTTACAGGCTCTTTAGCATCTTCCTCTTTTGCCCTGGGCCGGGGCACCCGCCAAGGCTGCCCGTTATCGCCCTTGCTCTTTACTTTATCAGTGGAACCATTAGCACAAGCAGTATGGCAAACATTAACTATACAACCTATTATCTGCGTAAATACCGCACATAAAATCTCCCTCTATGCTGACGATATCCTGCTCTATGTTTCCAATATTTCTGTGTCCGTTCCTGAGTGCTTGAATCTTTTCAACATATTTGGCAGTCATTCAGGTTACAAAATTAATTGGAATAAATCAGCTTTAATGCCGCTGAATAAGGCAGCTAGACAAGAATCTAATGGTTTACCTCCTCTGATCCCCATAGTCAAACAGTTCACATATTTGGGTGTTACTATATTTCCCTCAATACATTATTTTTCTAATTCTAATTATAAAACTCTTCTGAATAAAATCAAGGAGGACTTAGACAGGTGGTCTCCCCTATGTTTAGCTCTTCACGGAAGAATATCTACAATTAAAATGAATGTGCTCCCCAGGGTTAATTTTTTATTCTCTGTTGCCTTTTCCACCACCTGAAGGTTTTTTCAAGGAGCTTAATACAGCTATTTCTAGATATATATGGATGAAGAAAAAACCCAGAATCCGACTTAAGACGATGCAGCGTAAGGAATTAGATGGAGGTCTGTCATTTCCTAATTTTGAATTATACAATTTAGCTTTTCAAATAAGGGCAATCAAAACCTGGGCTAATCCAGATTCTTCGGTTCCATGGCGAGTTCTGGAGTCGAATATTATTCATCCTCTTCGTTTACAAGATCTCCCCTGTTCAGGGATTTCAAAATCCTTAAAGAAAACATATGGACCAATTATCGAATATTCACTTGATGCATGGAAAAAGGTGGAAAAAATTATGGGTGGCCCTTTTCTATATACTAAGACAACTCCGTTATGGCATAATAATAGTTTAAGCACGGGTAATAAACCTTTTGTTTTTAAAGCCTGGTCTGATGCTGGTGTTCATACATTGAATGACATTTATTGTGATAAGGGCCTCAAATCGTTTCAGGACTTAAGTGCAGAGTTTTCTTTACCTGGATTTTCGTTCTTTTTATATTTAAGACTGAGGTCAGCTTTAAAGGCCTACGGCGTTCCTTGGACCACCAATGTGCTCCCACACCCTTTGTGGGAGTGGTTGGACATTAATACTCCTTCTAGTGGTTTAGTTTCTAAGATCTATAACTCAGTCCTTTTACTACAATATACTTATATTCCAGCTATCTACTCCTGGGAAAGGGAAGGTCTTGCTCAACCTGATTGGGACGTGGTATGGATCAGATGTTTCACTGCTTCTAAGAATCTTGCTCATCAGATGATTCATTATAAATGTATCAACAGGGCCTATATCACTCCCAGTATACTATACAAAATGAAAGCTAGATCTGATCCTTACTGTCATTTATGTAATAAATCTACAGTTGGTTCTTACTTGCATATGTTTTGGGAATGCCCAGTGTTGGTTCCTTTTTGGAAATTTGTATGTTCTGTTCTTTTGGATTTCCTGCACTTGGATATACCTCGAGATCCCCTGCTTTTTCTATTGTTAGACAATTCCATTCTCCAGCTGAATGTTCATCAAAAAAGGACCTTATCAGCTGCAAGTACCGCTGCCAAAAAGACTATTTTGAAATTATGGATAGAACCATCCATTCCCACAACTTCTACCTGGCTATCATACTTCAGAGACATTGCCTTGCTGGAAGGTACCACTGCCAGGCTCAATGGCGCAAAAGACAACACTATTCGGAGTTGGGCAAATATTGTTGCTAGATAGGCTGGAAAGTTGACATGCATATCTGAATTTTATTTTTTTTATTTTTCTTCCTCTCCTTTGGTACAAGTGGACAGTTTCATGGCATCTGTTTGTACATAGTTCTCTGGAACTGTGAATTGTGATATGTTTCTGATGTGAAACTAAATCTGAATAAAAATGTTGATCATGAAAAAAATGACGCCCCATATTAGGATATGTTGATTTAGGTGCTAAACCAAATGATTGCTTATTTTAAATATCCAAATAACACCAATTCTCTGAAACACAATCTCTAAGACTTTTTGTGTCCTCCTATTTTTTTATTAATTCATAAACATGACCAGACAGAATCGTACACTACAGTATCTAAAATGTTTCTACAGTCAGGTTTAGATTGTTACACAGAATGTGCCTCACATCAGCGCATCAATCTTCACAAGAGACATGAATGGAGCAAACGCAAGATCATAACAGTACATAGATTGTATTGTAGATTCACTGATATGTTTTCTCCCCATTCCAATTGTGTTATGACTAGGTTGATCAGTGTGTGTGGATTTACGGTAGACTTCATTCTTTAAACTTGAACTATACTAGGCCTATATGCTGGGCAGCACAGAAATACAATCTGAACAGATGACTAAAAAACATTTAAATTCAAAATATTAACATAGGTATGAGCAAAAGATACGCTCATTAATGGACAGTAAGAACTAAAAAAAATGGTATTTGAAACATGACAGCACACATTAAAACACTGGAAAAACTTAAAATATTTAGTTCACAAATAGTTTGTGAAGCTGCACTGTAATGAAATATTCAACTTACCTAATAAAGAGATTCTGATATATATAATTATTATTTTTCCTGTTACACAGCCAGAATCAACATTTCTCATTCTATTAGTTTCTTCCGAAAGAAACAACTTGTGCGCCACTGAACAGGCACATGTACTTTAACAACACTTAGGCTCAAGGTGCATTTGACTCATCTTGCCAATTCACAGTTATAAAGGGCTGAAACAGTCTGTATTGGATGCATTTATTTCCGGTAAATGACAAGGATGATGGGGTAACTGAGTCTCCTATAGGCACCTTTAAATACAGCTTCATCTCACATATAGACAAAAAGACAAGCAGACAGGTAGACACTGAACTCTGGGTCAGTTGTGTGTTCTGTTCTAAGAACAGTTGACTGCTTCTATCCTGTACACTTTAATTGTCCCATCTGCTTTTCTTACGTTTGGGGGGATCAGGAACTGCAAAGCTGTCTTTATGAGTCCCTGACCTCTCACCTCCATCTCTTTCTGACCGTCCCTCTCTGTCCCTATGGCTCCCTTCACCGTTTCGGTTGTCACTATGACGTTCTCTGTCACTATGGCGGTCCCTTTCCCCATAGCGATCACGGTCTCCCCCACTATGCCTGTCACCATGACGATAATGACTCTCTCGATCTCGATGACGACCCCTGTCTTCAGCATTCCTATCGCTACGGGACCCTTCTTTTGAAGAAGAGCTAGAGTAAGAGTCTGAAACTGAGCTCAGGGAGCCTGCACTGCTGAAGCCACTCATTTTGGTGCCTGAGCTGAGGGCAGGGGGCGGCAGCATGGAGGAAAAGGAGGAAGAGGACGATGGCGAGTAGGACAGGTGGGTTCTGTCAGGCCCCTCAGGTGCTCCTGAAGGCAAAGAACTTAGACTTCCTGCACTGGTCCACCCGGAGGAGCTGCTGGACTTTGTGGTGAGTTTGGGAGGAACACCAGATGCTGCCACAAAGTGGTTTTTATACTGAGACTGAAGGAAAGCAAGAGTAATGTTAAACAAAATCCATAAATTGGTACATACATCTATATATATCTTTACTGAAGAACTTAAGAGAGGGAGGCAAAGAAAACAGTGAAATATGTGGGTAAGACAAAAAAAAAGTTTTTAAAAGTGGATTTATTTTATTTTTTTTACCTGAAATGCTTGCTTCAGGGCAGACATACGGTCTCCCATGGCTCCAGTGGAGGGTTTGTAGGCTTCATAGTTACCAAGAGCAGAACCACCACTACTACTGCGCTCCTGTTTGAATCAATTTAAGATACAATAAATATAATAAAAGCATATAATAATAAAAGCATAGAATGAACAGCTGTGGTTTCTCTCTGTAATTACAAAAAATAGTTGGGACAAAATAAAAGGGGGGGGGGGGGGAAACAGAACAGAAAATGTAACTGTAATAAAAGTTTTATAATAAATTGTTTTAAATCAATCAAGCAAGCAAGCATAATGCCAAACTAACAGTGGATTCAGATCCAAGGCCTGGTCTCTCTCTGTAACCCAGGCCTCCACCTCCAATATTTAGCTTCTTCCCTTTCCGTACCTTAAAGCGGGATTTCCTGAACCAGGGATTCTAGAAAAAAAAAAACATAAATGAAGCGTTGATTAAATATCTGCGAAACATGTTGTACTATGAAAGGTGTATATTGTATTCAGGTCGTTATTTTACCTGCATTGCCAGGTCCATCAGATCCTTTGAAACACTCTGATTGGCTCCCTCTAAATTTCGAACCAGGTCACCAGCAAATGAAGTGTCTTTAGTGGTGAGCAGAGTGTAAGCTACACCCTTCTCTCCTGCACGACCTGTTCTACCAATTCGATGTGTATGTGTGTCAATGTCTCGTGCTACATCGTAGTTCACAACTGTACGGATAGATGGAATATCCAACCCACGAGCTGAGAAGTGCAAGATAAATTTTAATTAATACAAAAAAAGGATATATTTACAATAAAGGTAACAAGTAGTGACAAATGCAAAATGTTCATTTATTCTGAACAGATGCAACTAGATAGACAAAATAAGCCCTACTAACCAGCAACATCAGTAGCTACTAATACGGGCAGATTCTTCTTCTTAAAGTCAGCAATGACTTTGTTCCTCTCGCTCTGATCCATGTCTCCATGCAGCAGCCCTAGGCTATAACCCTCCTGATTGAGATTTGTTGCCAGCTCCTCGCAGTTAGTCTTTTTAGTGACAAAGACCAGCACAGAGCCAGCTGAGGTGAACTCAACCAGTCTACGTGTCAGCCAACCCCACTTTTCCTGCCCAGACTGCAGCACCTCCACTATCTGAGTGACATCTTCATTAGCCTGTGAGGAGGAGAAAATAGGTTTAAACAGACTTTCAAATACATTATGCATTTTCAAATACTCGTATAAGAAATTATGTATGCACCTCTCCTATGTCTCCCTGAACAACACGAATGGGGTCGACCAAAATATCTTGTGCCAGCTTTTCAATTTTCTTCCGAAATGTTGCACTGAATAACAGAGCTGTGAGAGATCAAAGGTTATGAAGAGCTTAATACAATAAATGCACTAGACTGGATTAAAGCTGGAATGCAGAAATGCTTTAAAGCAGCACATTAATATAAATATGGGATATACTTACTCTGTCGATCAGGTCTGACATGGCTTGCAATGGATCTCACTTGGTATTCTGGATAAAATAGTTCAAGTTTAAATGAGACAAGTGCATCACAATCTTAAAGGAATGGTTAAAAAAAAAATAAAAAAAATTTACCCACCCTAATATATTTGTTGCAAACAGATTTAATTTAGGCTTTAACTCCCCCGGGAAAAAAAACATTGGTATGGGTTACTTTTACCATGTCTTTATGACCTTTTTTTTTTAAATGTCAAAGTTTTGGTGGAATTAACTTTCAAAGGAGGAACAGATATCTCTCAGGTTTCATTAAATATATCATTTCTGTTTTTAAGATGAACTAAAGTCTTGAGGGTTTGACACTAATTCTTTAATTCAATGCTTTGGTGATGAAACATCAGTTGGGAAATGCACTGACTGAGCTTTTAATAGGACAAAACAAAAGGACACAAACGAATGGGATAAAACAAAAAAAATTACATTTCACACGTACCAAAGCCCATATCGAACATGCGATCAGCTTCATCAAATACCAGGTAGGTCACTCGCTGCAGTGATGTAGCCTTCTTCTTCACATGATCGATCAGGCGACCCTGCGTGAGAACAGCCTTTAAAAAAACAACCAAGGACCATCCTCACAAGTAAACAGAAACAGGTCAAACTGGGTTATGTAGCAAAAGATAGGATGTTCTTACTGGGGTGCAGACAACAATTTCGGCTCCTTCCTGTAATGCTTTGGCTTGTTCCCACATGCTGCCGCCTCCATATACTGCCACTGAGCGGAGGCCATATACCTTTCCGAAACGCTTGCATTCAGAATGGATCTGAACCACACAGATAAGCATTGTAAAGTGATTAAAGCCCAAAACACACTTCCAAAACTTGATTCATGACCAAGACTACATAAGAAAATAATTTAATCCTTTTGCCCAGCAATTATTTTTAATCTCCTTCCACCGATTCATCTTTTACACCTTTCCCTAACATAAAAGAGCCCTCCTTTCTTTCTCTCTGACCTGTTGACAGAGCTCTCTGGTGGGGCAGACGATCACAGCAATGGGTCCCTCTCCCTGCTCCAGCTCCTTCTGGTCCATGATGTGCACCAGCATTGGCCAAATGAAAGCTGCAGTCTTTCCACTGCCAGTTTTGGCAATACCAATCATGTCTCTGCCACTCAAAGCTATCGCAACACCCTAGTGAAACAACACACATTTCTGTAGAAAAACAAGCCAATACCTAAACAAAGAAATATACATTTGTGGGAGGGTTTGGCAGCTCACCTGACACTGGATGGGTGTGGGTTGAGTGTACTCGGATTTACGGATCTGGTGCATGAGCTGCTCGTCAAATCCAAAGTGAGCAAAACTGGTGGCTGGTTTAGGAGGCACTGCACCTGAAACCTGTTCATTTAGAATATGGGTTTATGTGGGTTGAAAGAAAGAAAGAAAGAGAATGATCATTTGTGAATGCACTTGTATGTGCTTCCACTGACCTTCAGGTTGAGTTTCATTCTCAGTTCCACCACTCCAGCCTCAGTCAGACTGCTGAGTTCCTCATGCTCAATATAGAAGTTCTTCTCAAAGGGAGGATAGTCAACCTACAGACAAAAGATTTAAAAACATAGTATTCAAGATTTGTACTTGCTTACATATTCTTTTGTTTTAATGTATATACACAAATTCTTCTTGATATCAGCAATCAAATAAAGATGAAAGGGTTGTCAGAATTTTCTTTCTTTTGGCGACTGCATTTAAGCTTGAACATTTTAAAAAGTTGTGTTAAATTTGTGAACATTATCTTAATGCACAAAATGTGTAAGAATCATATTTTTAATGGTCACAGAGCTTATTTTTTGCAATGATCCAAAAGACGATGAAAAAAATCCTATTAGCTTTTTATTATGCAAACTTCTGGGCTGGCCTACAAAATTATGCCATCCCTGCAACACTCTATTTAAGGGTGTTAATGCATCAATCACTGTAGGGAGATATAGTAACAGTCTCAACAGTACCTCTGAGTGGTCTATGGGGGGCAGTGGCATGATGATCTTTTTAATAGTAGGAGCAATGGGGTTCCCATCGCTGTCATAGTCCACTTCTTCCTCATCTTCCTCTTGGGTCAGCCCAGCTGTTGGGTTTTCCGCCATGTAACGAAAATATGCTTCCTGCAAAGAACACAAAACATGCTTTAGATCAAGACAAATAGCAGCTGGCCTTTACTGCTGAATATCTAAATGCTGCCCTGAACAGCATCAAAATTAACTAGTCTAATAAAATATGGCATGTTAAATAAATTACCCAGTATAACTAATTATTAAACAGTAAGTTCTGAAACCAACAATTCACTGAGCACTGAGGTGGTTAAAATTCATATTAATTGATCACTGCAATTTTAACACACAGCACTGACTCAAATCTCATGTTTCAGTCACAAAATAATCACTCTACCTGTTAACATTTAAAGACAATAGATAATAACTGAGAACCACTGAACTGGTTGAGAAAACAAGTCTGAAGATTGCATATAAAACCTTAAAAATAAGCGACAGATACCTACTCCATCACCAAAAGTACATTTGAATGGCTCAGTCTATAAACTGACGTAGATTTATAAAGAATATAAGAAAGAAAAATAGAAAGAGGAGTGGGGCACAGTCATTGCTGTGGCAAAGATACGATGGCGGTAGTAACGTCAAGAGGGTCACTCACTTGGTCATCCTCCTCTTCGATGTCATCCCGTATACCCCTGGAAGAAACAAGCGGAGAAAAAAAAACTTCCCTGCGACTCGCTCAATCACCCAAAGAAACCCATATTCTACCCATAAACCCCCTTCTATTCCCATCCTCTCTGCTATTAATATTATTTGGATGAACGGTCTTAGAAAAAATCTGCGATAATAGCAGAATCTTACTTGGTCAACTTTTTCTCTTTTTCCTTTTCCTCAAGTTTCTTCATGTCCTTTGCTGCTTGGTCCTGAAGGAAGACAAAAACAAGAATTAAAGCAAAAGAGCAGCAATGTCCACTGCCGGTTCTCAAAGACATCAGTTTGGGAGCTCAGCTCTCACCTCCACCTCAGCCATAAAAGCATCAAGAGGGTCATCCTCACTGTCGGAACCTCCACCTCCTCCTCCTCCTCCAGACTGGAACTGCTTTCTTGTGGGGGAGTTCTCGGCAGGAATATATGGCAGATCTGTACTGCTAGACTCCTCTTCATCATCCTCAAAATAACTATGGATAAAATAAATTTCAAGCATTAATTGCAAAAGCCTATTTCATGCACCTAAAATTCATGTACTTAACCTTAAAAGAGATATTAGTTATAATGACAGTCTTCTTGGGCACCTTTTACTTTCATTGTCTGAACAAAAGCAATAAAAGTGACTGAAACACATCTACTTTTGTGTTCCACATAAAAAAGGAAGTCAAATAGGTTTGGAACAACATGAGGGTGAGTAAATAATGTGATATGTTCTTTTTAGATTGAACTGCTTTTTTTTTGTTTTCATTTGGGGGTGAACGGTCCCATTAGTAATGTATTTGTTTTAGAAGAGGCCACATTTTAAGTACTTACGCATTCTCCTCGTCGAAATTGGCTCGTTTTGTTCCTATTTTGTAAAAAGACGAAAGCTGCTGATTCTTGCCATATCCACCTGATGGTCCTGAAGCTCCAAATGCAGAATGGGCCTTCTGGGGAAGACGAGGTTCCTCTTTATTCCCACTCGCAAGAGAGAATCCCCCGAATCCAAAGCCTCGCTTGCCACTCGGGCCTCCCTTGTTCCAGTTCATTGCTGTTGAGGTGCAAAACACAGCATAAGATTAGGGGTTCAAAACTGTTAGTTAAATGCTAGTTAATACGGCCTGCATAACATGTATATCCTCATCAGGCTACTGAAGCATAACAATAACAAAGTCTCATTGCTCGCGCACTGCTACTAATTATTACTCAGCAGCTTTGCTGTTTTTGCCATAGCTCACTCATTTTCAAGGGTTGGCTTTTTATAAATTTCTCTTAATATCTCAATATTTTCTGGCCAAACAGCAAGTAGGAGACACCATCTCGTAATGCTGCGCTGATGGTCGTGGAGAGGCCTTGAGCGATGTGTATACGGATTATACCTCGATTATTTTCACATTGGCATGCACCAAAGAGTAACATATGGATTTGTTTACATTCTGTTCATTTACCTGTTTCTGATAAGACGAAAAGAGCGATCTTCTAACGTGGGTGGCCACTTTATTTATCCACAACGTTTTTACCACTTCAGGCTATCTCTCACACTTCTCGGAGATTGTGTTTTACGTAATTTACAATGGACTCGTTTTGTGTTAAAATTTGCGCGACGCGTTTGGTGGAGAACGTGGAATGCAATGTTGCCAGATCCCCATCTTTTCTCAGTGTAACAACAACAATAATAAATCTTATTTCACTATATGATACTCTCAGAATAATGTATGATACAAAGACACTATCATGTTTCGTTTTAGTTTTAAATAATATGGTAATATTGTAAAATATTAGGGTAGCGTGGGGGAAAGTGTCCCCCTTAAGGACTGTAATTTGTTTCTGTGAACAAAAGTTAATTGTGTCCAGAATAGTTATAATAGTTTTAGTGACAATGACATAAATTATAAACAAAGTATGAAAAATGTACAGAGTTTTCATGTTAGTAAATTTTTAACAACAAAAAAAAATTTGGTTCCACAGGTGGGGTAAAATGTCCCCAGTCTGACAAAGCAATATGCTTTATACATTTACAGCAAAACCAGAGTATCGGCAGTTTTCACTTAAAATAAAAAAGAATATAATCAATTATGAATTACAAAATTATAATAGCCTAATTGAAAAATATTTTTAGCTGATGCTAACTGGATAGCTAATTAGCTATCTAATGCTAACTTGAGGTAAAAAAAATGTAATATAAAGTCCAAATATTTTTTATTCAACTAACTAGTTAGAATACATTTGATGGAAAAACAAAGGATTTGATGTTCAGAACAGAGTAACTTACAAAAATAGTTACAACAACAAAAATGTATATTTTACTTCTACTTCTTTTTCTATTTATCAAGTGATTATTTGGGGGAAAGCAGTGGGGGCGTTTTCCCCACTCTACCCTACATACATCAATGTATATTCCTTAAATCCCCTCCTCTGCTTATTATACTAAGACATAATAGAAACATTTATCAGAAGTCAGGAACTTTCATTGGTCTGCATAAAAAACATAAAAAGCCATTGATAAAAAAAAAGCTTAATTGCTAAATAAATAAATACAATTTTAAAAAGCATTTTCAGCACATATAATGATAAATCCCTCTTTATTGTGACCATGGCAGTGGGTGAGATATTTGACATTCTGACTGCAACCTGCCAACAGCTCGTGTTTAATAGAGATAATAAAAGAGATATGGCAACACAGAACCCAGACTATTTTATTCGCTCACGAGTTTAGACCAATGGGGAGACACGCATCCAACCTTTTGTCCAATAGGAACAAGAAGACGCCGAGTCGTCAACGGCACTCGTCCAATCACGAAACGTTCCTCAACACGGGCCCAGCCCACTGCGAGGTGAAGAGACGTTACTTCCTGCAGTTCCGATGCTAACTGAAAATTTGACGATATAGAAAATTAAGACCAACACAATTTATCAGTAGAGGGTGAGTTCAACGATTATATTGTATTACTACTTACACAAGCACACTGGACCTCCGTGCTCTGTTCATCATAAGTGAGGGATAATTCTATAGCTGCAAGGCTAACTGAAAGATACAGAGCTGTAAGCTGGCATGACACATTTGTTTGTACATCAACAACTCTTCTTATTAAAAATAGCTGAGTTGTATTAGTAAATACACATCTTTCATGCTGCACACTAACTGAGCAAACCCAAAGTGTTGTATTTTATTTACAAACGTATGCAGTAATAAAGACATAAATCTCTTGAATTCGAGCTCTGTTCTCTGGTACTGGCATAAGTTATAAGAATTCAGAAAGTATCAGAGCAGAAGAGAATAAATTGTTTTCTATTTCAAATGTTCTGAATCTGAATTTTTTTCCTTGTAGGTTTTTACTCTTTATGTGTTTGTGAAAGTATTGCTACCTGTGATCACCATCTCCAGGATCCATGTCTTTTTTGGTAAGTGAACTTGATTGAGTTAAATGACTTGGTTGTCAAAGTGATTTGCGTGTGCATTAAATCGCCACTACTTCTCACTTTTCTCAGCGTTGGGTGTCAGAGAAACTCAGTGTGGAAAGCCTGAGGGATCTGGAGTTATTTGGAGGTGAGTACAGTAGTCCAGCATCTCATGTCGCTGTGCTTCTTGTGGCTCTTTCAGCAAACCTCACCCGCCTGAGCTTTATTCCACATTAGCTGGGGTGAATGTGAAGGGGAGTCCTACTAGAACTTACACTCCCACTGCCTTCCAAGCACAAATTATTTCAATCCTCTGCAGATCACCACGCTCAACGTAGCAGTCACATATTGGTGTCGCCTCCGGTGTTTCCTCGTGCATGCCTACCGCTCACACCGAGGAAACGGGTTATCTCACGTGCGTGGGGTTCACAGCAGCGGCCTGCCGTCACTGGGGGGTCGTCTGGCCCACCCTGCCTAGCAACGAGAGACAACCAGGCCCTCGATCAGTCGGCTACAACCGGCAGGAAACGTGGTCGTCCCCCAGTCGTCCACACCGCATGCTCCCGGGGAGTACCATGCAAAAGCAAAATGTCGCATTTTCCGTAGTTTTTTGCTGTGCTTTATCAAGATTGTAAATTTACATGTTCAGCTACTTTTTTTAGTTTTGTGTAATGTTTATTGCAGTGAGACGCGAGA
This sequence comes from Sinocyclocheilus anophthalmus, assembly GCA_018155175.1. Classification (NCBI taxonomy): domain Eukaryota; kingdom Metazoa; phylum Chordata; class Actinopteri; order Cypriniformes; family Cyprinidae; genus Sinocyclocheilus; species Sinocyclocheilus anophthalmus. Next base: position 144,796 of record JADLZN010007866.1, on the reverse strand, counting down.
GACATGCAGTCTTGCTACCTGAGGACTGACTGATTGCCTTTGACCCTCACACAGCAGTCCTGTGTGTCCGTGTGTTGTGCGAGCGTTTTATCTCCTGTAATGAGTAGCGGTGTGTAAGGCTTGGCTGTGATGTAGTTTATTTCTAGTGTTCGATGGATTGACTCTTGGGGTGCCACTGACAGACTGATTACTGCAAGAGGTGGACGGATCTGTCTGTGAAGTCTAAACACGGGGGGGGGGGGCTGACAGCTTTAGTTGAAATGCTCTCAGAGATACCACCTGCAACTGCAGATGTGAGCTTTTACGTAAACTATTTAGCAGAGAAATCCCAGAATTAATCATTTGATAGCTTTTTAGTTTTTTGATGCTGTCTTTTGTGGCCTAGTTATTGTCATCCATCGTTAATACCTTTTTAATCCATGTTGTCCTCCCCGTATAGTTTGTAAATGCATAACAATTGAATGAATACACTATTGTTCAAAAGTTTGGGGCTCAGTAAACTGGTTTTTTTGTTATTTTTAAGAAGGGCAATTATCTTCTATTCAGTCAAGGATGCCTTAATGGAATAAAAGTCAATAAATGCCGGTCTAATTCCAGCAAATCCAAAAGATCACGGTTTCCACAAAAATACTAAAGCAGCACAACTGTTTTCATTAAGCACCAAATATTATAAGCATATTATTAAAAGGATTTCTGAAGGATCATATGACCCTAAGGCTGGCGTAATGATCGAAAGAATTCAGCCTTGCCATCCAGGAACAATACATTTTCACGACGTCTTTGGTCAATAGAAAAACACTATTTTAAGTGTTAAAATAGTTCACAATATACTTTTTTTACTGTATTGTTTGTATCAAATAACCAACCCGTGATGAGTTATAAGATACGTCAGATGTCAAACCTTTAAAAAAAACATACTGACCCTTCAACATCGTTGAACCCTATTAAAAATCGTCCTTGGTAGTGGTCCAAACAGCATGTACACGCAGTCGTGGCAACTGTCAGTACATATGGGAAAACATAAATTCAGATTGTGTCTGGTTAAGGTTATCGCATGCTTTCCCTGCCTCTTGCTGACATGGTAGATCCTTGTTCCGAGTGTTTTGTAATCCTTGTAGCTTTTGAAATATATATAAATTATATATATCCTTTAAAAAAGTCTATAGGCCGTGCCCTGAATAGTCTGAATGCTACATATGATAACTAATATCAATATGTTATTATGTTTCCGTGCAATCTAGATGGTGATAAGTCTGTCCACGGCTACCCATAATGGAGTTTTTTTAGATGTTGCTTTTGTATATTCTGCTTTGCCTGAGTTTGCTAGGGGACTCCAGAATCGCTTGCTCCATGTTACTGTCTTTAGTGAGACTTTTAATGTGTGCTCATGCGGCAGTGGAGTCATACCGTCACGTGTTGATCACCTGAGCTTATGTTCAAACGGCCATCTAACGCACAACTAAAGGTGTTAAAATAACGTTTATTATATACAAAATAAGTAATGTACTTACAAAAAAATTTTTTAATTTTTTTTTTAAAATGTTTTTTTTCCCTTTATCCGGTCGGGTTTGCTAATTTTTTTTTGCAATTAATGGCCTTCCAATAATAACAAAGTTAGAATTTCGCTTTCTTACATGATGTTTATCAGTTAGTATAGGCGTAGCTATGAATATAGATTAGATTATGGCCAATCTGGATAATTGTTGACTCGACCTGACAGAAAGTCATTTAGCTTGAGAACAGGCGATACTTTCTATATTTTGTTAGAGTATTTTCTTGCATCAAATTCTTTCACAATTGTTTTCTTTTAGAGAAACAGCGAAAATATTTCACACTATAACCTTTGGTAACTTCCCACTCTATCGCTTATTAGTTATTTTTTGAGTGCTATACAAATATCTATTTGAATTGTAATTTAAAAAAAAAAAAAAAGAGTAATCTCATGTGAGGATGGTGAGAGAGACTATTCCTTATTGTGCTTTCGCTCGAAGGATGCTGGCTTCTCATAACACATCACATGAGGTGTCTCTCTTGAATTTGTGAGAACCACTGGTAAAGGCAGATCTATGTTTGTTTTACATGTTTTGTCCTTTTTCGCGTTCATTTACACGGGTTTTTCTCCACCTCCAGAACAACTCGGCAAGCCACTAAGGACAGTCAGGGTGGAATATCGTCCCGCCTTCTTTCCATGCGCCCTGATTTGGTGGTGGGTGTGATAGTTGTGAGTGATGACATATGAGGATGGCGTGTGCTTAGTGCCTTGTAATTGGCAAATGTAAGGTTAATGCTTTGTGTGTGATTGATACATCTCCCGCTCTACTTATGACGTACTCCCCTGTAGCTCCTGTGTTTAAGTTCTCCTCAGGCACTTTGTCGTGCTGCGCGTGACACTCACACTCCTCCACCCCGACTCAACTGAGGCTCCGGAAGGGAACTGCCTCAGTATTTACCTTTTGGGAAAAAAGATTAAGGTTTCCGCCTATGATCTCTAACGGTAATACTTTCTATCAGTGAAGTAGTAGCCCTGAATTAATATTCCATGTTTCGAGTTTTTCAACAGAACAGGTTACTGGCTTATCACATGCGATATGCACGGGCTAGTTCACCCTAAAAACTACCAACACATACACGTCTAAAAAGAGAAAAAATTCCTATAAGATTCTGCCATTAGGTATCCAAAGTGTGGCATTCAGACTACTTTCGTACAAGCCTAAATGCTTTTAATGGACCCATTTTATGATATGTCTACTGTAGTTACGTACATAGTTTAAAATTCAGTAAAACGAATTTTTATGTCTAATTAACTTGCAAAAACGCACTTGGTATGCACAAGTAGGTGGTAAATCATAAATTTAATTTCCATTTCAATAACTGTTATTTCGCATTAATTTTCGCATGTCAGCTGTTCATCCCCTATTCCCAAGCTAGTGCGGTGAAACTCAGAAGCTAGCTGTCTCAGTTGGGAATGGATTTTCTATATTAAACATGTTTTGTCAAAAGATGTTTATTTAGTGCGCTAATGACAGTGTGAGCAAAGATGCCCTATATCCCACGTCTTCAGAATTATATGTCATGCAATCCAGCCACCCGCGTCACTAGAAAGCGGACAACAAATATTCAAGATATGATTAGTTGTAAATCTCCATCACGTGCGTTCAGATGGAACATTTAATACACACGAGCCATAGATCACTGCTAAGCTACGCTCAACACATTCATAATTGCAGACTTTAGCGCTGATTATTGAAAGAGAAGAAATCGGTCCGGCGTTATGGAAAGGTCTGTTTGCGTACTTGTCATGACTACGGCTCTTGTAAGTAAATGCTGCTCCTCTGCAAGCACGTGAATCACCCCATTTGAATTCCGGTTTTGACGGCCACACGTCATTCATAACGATCCGTGAAATACATCCGGCTGGTCGAGATGATGTGGTTTCTTACACAAGAGCGCACGCAGCATATTTCCTGTATGCCGAAGCAGTAAGAAAGGCTATGGGCGAGGAGCTGCATTATTATTATACTTTGAGCGAATCAGCTTCATGGGAAATTGAACAATATCATAACTAGTTATCTTAAATGATAACTATTTAGATCCCTGTAATATGTCTTGACCTTCAGGTCACGGTCTGTCCATTCTGAGAACGTTAAGTTTTCCGGTTAAGGGAAATACCGTTCTTTACTGACAACTCTACACATAGCCGCGGTTAGCATAAGCTGCATGTTAGGGACTCCAGGTTAGAAGCAAACATGAACAACGTCAATGTGATGACAAGTCAGACTTATTACTACATAAACACTTAACTAGTCTAACATACTACATAAACACTTGAACTGGTCTAACATACACATACACACACACACACCGCGCTGCTGCATAAACAGTCTGGTAATATGAGTGTTAACTCTTAAGCATTCAAGAGAAGAGAAATAAGAATATGAAGTTATGGAACCATTTGATATTCAGAAGATTTACAGCCTGAAGGAAACATCAGTTTCTTAGTTCAAACACCTTTGTAAAAAGGTGTAAATGATACTTAATTTATCAATTAATAAGACTAAGTTTGAAATACTTGCACGTCTCGTCTGTCTGAAAGAGAGGTTTGATGCAATCTGAAGGTTCAAGTTGATCTTTGCTGAAGTTGGTTGATGAAAAAGAACCAGTTTTGAGTCAGAGAGTCTTGGTGAATGGAAAAGTCAAGGCCGAAGCCTGGCACGTACTTAAGGTGTCCTGGAGCGTTTTGCTCACATCTTCATCTTCTCAGAATACAACAAAACCACAGACTCTGGGAGGGTCCCTAGTGTGGGCCTTTAAGGTCGGAGAAGAATCACGCCTCTCAAGATGGGCTTAGAAAGGCTGAAATTCCAAGCGGGAGTTTGGAAATATTGGGGAGTTTTATGACCCTTTGTGTGGATGCATGGTAATTTGCATATGGAACTTGAATCGAAATTACTAAAGATTCTCAGAACACTAATATATTGCCTATGTACCCACATATAATATACACGCTCGTTTAGATCATCAGAAGGCGAATTCATAGATCCTAAACATGGTAGGATTACATATACCTGTAGGTAAGATGACAGGAACGAGTGGTTCCATCATAAGCCTGCATAAAACAGTATAAAAATATCAAAGACAACATACACAATGACTCGAAGGATATGTGTGTTCATTCAAAGAAAGGTTTTCCTATGGATTAATTAGAGAAGAGTCTACCGTGCATTGTGTCTCTTCCTATGAAAAAGGTAGTGATTTTCTCTACTTCGCATTCTTTTGGGCAATAAACCCAGAGATATCAGCGTTGGTTGCCATGCAACAAAAGGGGCCTGTTTCGGCCTCCTGGGGTGTTACGCATTTCGGGGGAAGGGTCCATAGGTCCTCATATGGCTTGTTAACTGAGGGGTGTTACAGAGTATTTGTTAAATATAGCTAACAAAATATATATTGTGTGTTTGATTGGTCCAGATGCTACACTTTATTATAATAAAAATTATAATAAGACGAACTCCGATAAACCATATATTGTCATAGTCATGTGATTATTAGTCATGTTGAATTAATGGATGCAGTTAAATCTTCTGTTTAGTCAGCAACTGCTATAGGGATTTCCTGATTTCTTCTATGGGACATATTTGGAGTTTCCACGCAAGAGCGCCCTCTGGCCTCAGCTGGAGATCACAGAACGTGCTTCCTACTGAAAGATATGCATTACACTCGCATCTTCTTCTGCTAATCACGATTTATCGCCGTTGTCGGACTTAATTTCGATTAATCGTGCAGCCCTAATATGATTGAAAATGGGGAAATATCCTTCTTCCTTGTGTTCATTTATTGAAAAACTATGGAAATCATAAGTTACACAACAATACAGTTAGCCCACGGTTCAATGCATACCTGTATGTTTTACCACTTTTTTTCGAGGTTCGGTTCGGTTTCACTTGCACGTTATTTAAGGCGATTTGTTTTTTTTTAAACTAATGTAATATAGAATAAAAAACACAGGTTTGTGTGTCGTGTTTGGGGGCTGTACATTTGGCCCAAAATGTTGTTGCTTGTATATTAATATGACTATCATAATATTAATGATTAGTATTATTATTGCTAAGAATAAAATATTACAGCACAATAACATATTACTATTGTAATACCTTATTATAAACAATGTCTTTTTCCTAATATGGGACAAAGACATCACTATCGTTGTAGCTGAATAAAAGAGATAGACTTTTTGCATGATGAAAATAAGACATAAACACTGACCTGTGACAATATATCGTTTATCGTGTTCTTCAAGCATCTTGGTATTCTTCATAATAATTATTGGATATTAGTATAGTTATATATGATATTATAGTTTAGATATTTAGTATATTAATTATATATTTATCTCGTTGCTAAGCCACTATCGCCTTTTTTACAGTATAGAATATAGTTCTTGTCCTCTTCGTGATAAGAAACCACATCAATCACACAAAAAAATAGTAAGTTTTATATTTTATACTCTTGCCTGATGTTTGTGGAGTAAACCTGTTATCTTGTTCTCCTTTTTGTTGGACAGCAGGTTTAGAAACACTTCTCATAGCAAGTCATCACATGGGAAGATGTTTGGCGTGTTTTGATTTTTCAAATGCACGTTATAAGCGGAAATTATTTATTTATTGCACAAAACCACAATGCACAAGCCCGTGTTGAACTGTCGATGTCGTACATGGTCTACCAACTATGGCTTTTATATTATTATTGAATTTGTCGGCTCCCAGAAAGCATCCACCCTTTTAAACGAGATCACATTTCCCAACTGAGTCGTCGTATTATCTTTTTTGCCTATAAAGCTGGTTTGAATAAAATCTTTGTAACATTAAAAGACCTTCTCCTGTCACTTTTGGTAAATTGTATTGTTTTTTGGCCCCCTCCTTGGGTTTACTGAACAAAAGTAGAGATTTCGCCTGTCTTTAAAAAATAAATAAATCAATCAAAATTAAAAGTTTCAGCAATCATGTGGTAGCCTAAAGGATAACACCGTTTGCATTCTTGGGTGAGCTGTCCCTCTAAGGACATAAGTTAATGGAATGCTTCTTTATTTAATGATGATTAGCCAGTCTGATTCAACAGATAATTAAGAACGTAAAGGGTTAGTCTGTGATTTGTGTATTGGTGTTTACTGTTGTATACTATTACTTCCGCGAATCTGCGGCGTCCCCACTTTTGCACCTTTATCAAGACGACACTGGGTCCAGAGTGAATCACTGAGACTAATTTTTGCATTCGCCCGCCCTTTCGGCATTGATGTGAAATTGCTTCATAAGAGTTGTCACAAAGAACGAACCAACACCAGGAATAATGGTGATGTTGTCGGTTGTGCCGCCTAAGGACATTGTGATCGTGTGGCAGCACATGGAGTCATCCTGTCAGAGTCTGGGCTTGCCGCACTGTTCACTAAAGTAGTCCTGCAAACATTCAAAGGGCATAAAATGATTTGTTTTATGAATTGCCATAGACCTGCATGATCTCCACTGATGGATACTCTCATCGTATGTGTGAGGATTTACTATTCTTATTGTAAGTTCTATGGCGAATGGAAACTTTAATGTTAGTAAAAAAAAAAGTATTTGATCTTTATGGGATCATGCACATCTATAACTAAATGCGACAGTGAATTGTAGTTTATTTGATGCTTATAACATGCTTTTGCAAATACGCAGTTTTGTGAAGCCTTTCCTGCTGCAGTTTTCAAATTCTCTGTCTCGTACTGAGTCTCAGAACAGTTGGACTGAATCTTTAATCAGCCATAATCTGCCGTTCCTCACTAATTGATCTGTATGATTCTCTGAAGAGCTTTGCAATGGCTGGGATTTATCAGTGTATGCGCAATTAAAAAAAACCTTCCCCTCTTCAAAACCAGGTTGGTTTGTGCTGTTATCACAACAGTGGCATCAGTGTCTGTGATTGTATATGTGTGTAATCTTGAAATGTTTCCTAATTCACTCAAACTGACGTTGATGGTCATAGTATATTTGGTTGATATCCCAAAATACTATGATGCATTTGAAGGAAAGCTAACATGCACTTAAAATTTTTGCTACGCAAACACTGCTTGCATAGTGACACCAGTCCTGTTAGAAACGCTAAAAGTTGATGCTTTAATCACATTCAAATGACAAATCAAGCATTTATGTTTCCCTATATTATTTTCCAAACTCCCTACAATATCTTTGAATGTACAGTGAGTCAAAAAAGTATTTGGACACTTAAATTGTGCTTAATGTCTTTAAATTTTTTTTAAATTTGAAACAAAATATCAAACAAAGTACTATCTGCAAACAAATAAAGCTTAAAAAAACTCTGTCTTGCTGTGACTTTCAAACAAATGGTCCTAAGGTAATTGTATTGAATCTACAAAATTCACACAGGCACACCAGTAGAGGAACCGCAGATGTACACTAAAGTTTTCAAGTTTAACAAGTCTCTTTATGTTCACCAAGGCTGCATTTATTTGATCAAAAGAGTAAAAACGGTAATATTGTGAAAAATGATTAGTTTAAAATAACTTCTATATTTTGAAATTGATGGCAAAGCTGAATTTTCAGCATCATTACTCCAGTCTTCAGTGTCACATGATCCATCAGAAATCATTCTAATATGCTGATTTGCTGCTCAAGAAACATTTCCTATTATTATAAAAAAAATATTTTTGGAAATGTTCTTTTCAGGAATTTTTCAGAATAAAATAAGAACAAAATTTATTTGGAAAATAAGTCTTTTGTAAAATTAGAAATGTCTTTGTCACTCTCAATCAATGTGAGGTGTCCTCGCGAAATAAAAGTATTAATTTCTTTCTTTCTATCTTTCTTTTTCTTTTTTTATTTTATTTTAATCTTAACGGCCCTTATGAACGGAATTATAGTTCATCCACCATAGATCAGGCAATTAATCACATTCCACTAATGTTTGACCACCAGAAAATTGTCAAAGTATGTTTTGTCTTCATTTTGAATAGTCTATCAATTGATTTACAGTATCTTTTAAAAAATAACAAGCTTCTTTTCATGAAATGTTTTGCTTGGAAATGTAAATAAGCACATTTCTTTAAGATGACATTTGATTTGATATTTGGTCATTTAATGTAATGACATTTAATACATTTCAAATTATTGTTATTATGTAATTATGATTTCACACGTGTGAATTAAGTGTTGAAATAGTTTTGAAAAGTGTTGAAATACTTTGCTCACTGTATGACTGAGTACCCACAAACCACTTTCACAAATGCACCTCCATTAAAATCACAGGGTTCACAACCTAATAATTTAAGTATGTTAAAAGGTTTTGATTGTGTTGAATAGGCAGTCAAAATGTTCTGGGACCTGAGGTGTGTCTCAATCTGCTCCCTAGTGTCTAAGTATTTGGTAGATTACAGCCTGAGTTTAAGTTCACAATATTCTCTCTGACATCAAGAAGTTGATCGAGACACAGCCGTGGTCAGTTTGCACTTTGTTGGCGTGTTTCCACATTTGACTAATGACTGTGTTTTTTTGGCTCAGGCCCATGAGGACAGTCAAGAGTCTCTGAGCCCTCTCCCACACAGAGACACCATGGGAAGCTTTCTTCCAGACAACAGCGCCTATGAGCTGCGTACTGTCATAGGTGAGGCCAAGGCTGCACAGCACTAGAACACACATCTCTGCGAGGAGCGTCTGTGTTTCCTCCAGCTGATGAGTGTGTGTCTGTCTCTGCTTGTGTAGGTCGAGGTTTGGAGGACTTGATGACAGTGAATCTGGCCAGGTACAAACCCACAGGGGAGTATGTGGCCATCCGGCGCATTGACCTGGATTCCTGTACCAATGACATGGTCAGTTACTTACAGGTCAGTTACAGGCTTCTCTTACGACATATAGGGGATGGACAATTCATATGAAAATGTAATTTTATATATATATAGATATTCCTTATTATTAGTATTGTTCTTTTGTAATAAGTATATTAGGTAATTATTCAAATAAAATATTCAAACTATCAAGATAATTTATAATCATATACATTTTGAACACACAAGTGAAATTATATTTATTTTATTCACAAACTTACAGCCCCAATAACTGTTTTTCAAAATAGTTGACTTTTACCACAAGCCTTATCGTTTTGGTAAAAAATAGATGCGATGATATAGAGCGAGGAGTACAGTGGTTATTTAGCTATTTATAGTATGTTATCTCCACTGTACATACTATTATAGTATTGGATTCCTACCGCAGTATGGGTTTGGGGTGTTCTCGTTTTTTGGGTGTCTGTTTAATTAGTTGGTGGGATGGCGGTGGGGGTTAGGGTAGGTGGGGTTGTGGCAGTTTCCATTTTTATCAGTAGTTTAAAAAGGTGCGTTTCCTATAAACGTTGCCTAAAAAACATTTATTTTGGTATATTGATGTAATGCAATGTGTTTATGTCGTGTTTAGGGGTCTTACCAAAAAGCACATTATTGTTTTCGCTATAAGGTACATTATTGTTTTTCCGCTATGCCCCGCCTTTCTGAAACGCGTTGTTTTTTACAAAGCTCATCATCTGAAAAGCAAGGTGTGCTGTGATTAGCCAGCTTTCCAGATGGGCTGTGGTGGTTGGTCATATGTGTGGCCGGAAGCCTTCAGCGTGTGCCGGGACGATTGTTTGACCGCCCCTTAACATACGTGATGGCGTCTCCCAGCAGGAGTGCTGATACAAAACTCAATAAACCGCAGTACACAATGCATTTGTTCCACTCCAGTGTGGACTATTACTTATGTATGCGATGGGCTTGTACGGCGTGTTTTTTACGTGATGCTTTGCGTATCGCGCTGCGTAAACATAAACCATGTCTGCATTTGTGATCAGATAAACAACAAACAACAAGCGCTACTCTACACTGCTCAAACTCACGTCTGAATCAAATAGTTCAAGAAAAAAACGAGCTTCCTATGGTCTTGTGAGTCAGACAGCGCCATACGGGTCCCTTCGGTGTATGAACTAGGCAGCAAGCTTTATTAGAAACGGAGCTTGTGTGCCACATACACGCAGTGTACTACGGGTTCCCTCGGGGAGAAACAGTCCTTCGTCCTCCATCAAAAAGGCCAGGCACACATCTGAATATTGGGTTGAAACTGTTCTGACCAGTGTTGTAACTGCAACTGTAAAACCACTAATTGTCAGTGTGTCCTCTTTTGGAAGACAAACAAGTAGTTTCGCTTTGCAGCAAGCTGACACACAGGAATCACCAGGGCAGCGGCGGCAACAGCAAGAATTAAAGTTACGCCTTCTTTTTTTTGTGTGAACATTTGGGCGGTGTTATGCAAATCTTCCCACAAAATGACGTAGACATGTGGGGGCGTGTTATAACGAGCTGTTTTAGGTAGGCGTGGCTGACTCGTACGTATGTGTTATAAATGAAGAGGAGATACATCCACCTTGGGTTTGAGACTTTAGTCTTGCAACTTTACAGATCTTCTTAATGCACCAAGAGCTTGTAACACTTCAAAGAGAAAAGTGTGCGAAAAGTGAAACCTATCGGGCGTCTCATATGGAGCGCGACCCTTCGGTGGAGAAGAGCGAATATTGTGATAGGTTGGTTAAGATACTCTGCAACACTGATTCAGTGTGAAAGTGTATTTCAATTTGTGTTTTTAGTAATTTAGTGTTTTTATTAGTTGACATTGGTGCAAAATAAATACTTAACTAGTCAATTAGTCCTGCATATCGCTAGCATATATACATAAGCATTGCATCCACTTTCTCTGTTTTTCTAAAGGGAGAACTCCATGTGTCTAAGCTGTTCCACCACCCCTGTATCCTCGCATACAAGAGTGTCTTCATCGCTGAGAATGAACTGTGGGTGATCACACCCTTCATGGCCTACGGTTAGCGGAGAAATTCTGTATCACCCATATCATGTCCAAACTGCTCATAGTGCCAGTTGTAAATGTGTTTTGCTTACCGATCCTTTGTGTTTCTCTTCTCCATCAGGATCAGCACGAGACATGATCAGTACACATTTTACTGACGGTTTGAGTGAGCAGACAATTGCCTACATCCTGCTGGGTGTGCTGAGAGCGCTGGAGTACATACATCAGATGGGCTACGTTCACCGGTGAGGAACATGCACTATATATACACTCATGATTTGTTGTTGTTGTTATTATTAGTCAAAGAGGTTAATAATTCAACAACCACACCAGACTGTCAGCCTGATGTCTTTAATGTAGGTGTTGCAAGAATATTGAAGTATTTTTTATCATCTGGCACTTGGGGGTCCTAAGGTATAGTGTGAGAAGGCAAGGTGCCACAGTAGCCGGATTTCAGGTCAGTGATGGACAGGTTATCTATCCGTGGGGGGGGGGGGGGGGGGGATTCTCGGAGATTCTTCAGCCTGATCCGTCACGGTCAGAGAGCACGCGTTGTACACGATTTTCCCCAGTACAGTGTTAAAGTACTACCTTGGCTCAGTCCAGAGGTTCTGCAGCAAGTATTGAAATTACTTCCCAGCGCAAGGTTTTTTTGTAAAAAAAATAAAAAATAGGTTTAGGTTGGTGCAGGGCAAAGCACAGATTAGAATGATTTCTGAAGGATCATGTGACACCGAAGGCTGGAGTAATGGCTACTGAAATTCAGCTTTGCCATCACAGGAATAAATTACAGTTAATAATTCCTAAGAAAATGAGTACATTAATTGTAAGAAGATTTTTTCATAACATGTTTGCTACACATAAGGCCGCTGCATAAGCCGACGTTTTTTTTTTCCTTGTGGTTGTTTTAAACCCAAAAAGCTTTCTGACCCCAAACTTTTAAACAGTACTGTATACTGTCTATGTATTACATTGGAAATTATATTATACATATGTATATTTTAGAATCTTCAGGGATATGACTTCCGCTCAGACATTTACAGTTTGGGCATCACTGCATGTGAGCTAGCTAATGGACACGTGCCCTTCAAAGACATGCCTGCTACACAGGTGAGGCAAACACTTGCTTTTTTATCAATCTCTTTTTGCTTTCCCTCCTTTTTATCTTTCATGTAACTTGATAAACTGTCCCTTTGCCTGTATCAGATGTTGTTAGAGAAGTTGAACGGTACAGTCCCCTGCCTGCTGGACACCACCACCATCCCCCCTGAAGAACTGAGCATGAAACCGTCTCGCTCTGGGGCCGACTCTGGGATCTGCGAGGGCCCTGGCGCTGGTGGAGCTCGCCACACAAACGGAGAACCCTCATCCTCCTCCGGTGGAAACCCGTACAGCCGAACATTCAGTTCTCACTTTCATGCCTTCGTGGAACTTTGTCTACAGAGAGATCCTGAGAAAAGGTAAATAACACTCTACTCTTTGTGATTTATATCGATTTTTAAAGAAATAATTCAAAATTCAGTCATTTACTCACCATGGCATCGTTCCAAACCTATATGATTTTCATTGTTTTGTGGAACACAAAAAGAGAAAGTTTAGGAACGGACTGACCACTCGTTACATTATAATGAAAGTGAATGGGGATCAAGGCTGCTGAGCTTCAAGCTATAAATAACTGTAGCATAAAAAGTTTCACAAAAGTAATGTATACTTTAATTCCTTGTTTGTTTTGAAAGTAACGTATACTTTTGTGATGTAATAGACTAAATGTATGTTATGTCTTCCCACAGACCCTCTGCCAGCTCTCTGATAGGCCATTCCTTCTTCAAACAGGTGAGTCTTACCTTCTTCAGAGGAAATATCTGACATAGTGGCAAGAAAAAGTATGTGAAAGTGTTATTCATTAATTGGTCATAAAATGTAATCTGGTCTCCATTAAAAACACAAGTATAGACAAACAAAACGTGCTTATGCTAACAACAAAACAGCACATCCCATTAAACATTAACAGTGCTGTGAAAAAAAGTAAATGAACTTTACCTTGTAGTCAGTATCTGAATGATCAACAGTTTATTTTGGCGAGTTTCATGAGTTCCTTGTTTGATCTGAACAACATTCGTTGATCATCCAGGTAATGACAACAAGGTAAAGTTCACTTTTTCACATGTTTTTCACAGCACTGTGAATGTTTAATGGGATGTTATCAATAAAAACACATATTGCGATATTGACAAAGTTATTGAACTAAACTGCTTTAAAGCTGAAATGGAATGTTTTGTAACGGATTAATTTTATAACATTAACTGTTATTTTCCCATTTATTAATGTGAAGCCGATTTGAAACGATCTGCATCGTATAAAGCTCTATATCAATAAATGTGACTTGGCTCAATGTATTGTTGTGCTCTATATAACGTTTTAACATTGTAGATCAAGCGCAGACCATCTGAGGCTCTTCCTGAGCTTCTGCGTCCAGCTTCTCCAATCAGCAGCTTAGACTGCATGCAGCCTCAGGATTCGCCCACTGGACTGGCCAGTCTGGAGTCTGATCTCAGCCAGCTGGATGTGGATGACTGGGACTTTTGACATTAAACGGATGAGAAATGAAGAGATGATGGATTGGATGGAAAGGGTGATTTTGAGGGTGAAAATAAAATGAATGATTTTGTTGTGTTTTAAGGGAGAAAAAGGGAAGGCTGGTGCTATGTGAATGTGAGCTTCAAATATGTTACAAGAGACTCTGGAATGTTTCTTGTTGTCTTTTGTGATTTGTGTATATCACTGAAACTACAAGGATAGACTATTAAACGAGAAATGAAAAACCAGCAGCCTTGCTAATGCATTCAGAAGCATGAACTGAAGCAAACTCTTACAGACTGGCCATGTGACAATGGTGATCACTTGAGGCTACCATAACCTGTTCTATGCGTTTCACCTAACATAATTACCCTCGAGTATGTCTACCACTTACAGCAATCAACAGGGTCCACAGCCTTGAATTCCCAGTCCCTAGGCATACTTTGTCCAAAGTAAGGTCTGTAATCAGAGCTGTTCTAGATCCAGTCACCATAAGCGAATAGCAACATAAAGTCAAAATACTGGGGGTATTGAGTTTGGCTGTGGGCTTACACACGAATCACCGGGTCTCAGAGTGGCCCTTCCCTCCCCGCTCGACCCAAATTGTTGCAACGCCACCAGAAATATGCTAGAGGACAAAATGTAGTTTTTGCCTGCTCTCTGGTGTAGTTATTACTTTTAAAATATTAGTTGTATTTCTGTTCTTGCCATGTGTTACAGGAGGAAGTACTTCAAAGGACCATACTTGTATTTCACATATTTACCTCTTTGGTGAAATGAATAAATTTTTGCAACAGCCCACATGTCAACCCTTGTTTGCTGTTGTTTACCAATGTTGTTTTTGATACATTACACCCCATTTTTGAAAACAGCTTCTTACAATATATTCTCTATATCATTTTTCAGTTATAACTAGATTGCCCTGCATCAATGTATACAAAATAAATGTAATTATTTTTGTATGTTATCGGCCTTACAACCAAGTCAATGCAGACATTACACTTCTTACTTGTTTTGGCCAATTATCTAACAATGTACAAAGTAAATAAATGTTAATTCTCTTCATCTTAGAGGCCATTGCATTATCCGGATAAAAATGTTTGAGAGTATGCTTAAATTATAGTTAACGGCGGGATGTGTTTTAAAGTACTCACTGTGTAGCTCTGTGTTGTGCCAGTTGCGATACTAACATCGGGTGGAATCACTGATGCGTTGGCTGTTGTTAAAAAGTAGGTTAAATGCTAGCGCATTGAACAATGAAATTTGTCGCAGTTATCGCTCTGGTGGTGATAAAGTACAAACATACTAAGGCCGCTCGGGGGGGGGGTCCGAGATAAATATTGGTGGGTGATTGATGGTTATATTGAACATTACCACCGACCACAGCCGGTATGTCATCGCAATCTTAAATCTCGGGGTTCGGTTCTTCAATGCCATGTGGAGTTCTGATTTGCTGTGGTCCGGGTATGTTGGGTTAGGGCCTTTCATCGGGGGCTGGAAATTAGATTACAATGATATTGTTGTGTGTCAGTTATCTTTATAGTGTTGTGTGGGTTTTTCCGCTGTCCTAGAAATTATTAAAACTAAATTGAAACTGGCAGGCTATAAATCTTATCCTGAATTTCTTAAACGTTCTACAAAAAAACAAAAAGAAAGTAGTTTATTCAAACGTTTAAAACATTTACAAAACCGATGGAATCTGAATGACCGAAGTACAACGCCGAAGGGAGGCGGTGTGGTTCTATTCGCCTCATCGTGGTGAGGGGCTTGGGTTCGATGGGGGTGAGGGGGGCGGGTGCTGCCTGCTTGTTTCTGCATCTTAGCCATGAGCCTCTGAGCGGGGACAAATAGGGTCCCCAAGGAAGTTGGTCTGGTATTCTCATTTTCATATTATATATGCTCTTGGTGCATAGTCACACACACAGCCTTCAGGGGGCGATGAATCTCGGCACCGGTTGACCAGCTGACCACAAGCGTTGGACCGGGTTCCAGGGGGGTTTATCTGTGGGTGATTACGCAAATAATTTTGCCACCTCAAACTACAACAACTTTTCATTCGTCAGTGGGGGGGCAGTAAATTGTGTTTATTTATGTTTTTGAAATTATGTTTTGTCGGTCATTGAACCCATCACCTCATCGCACCAGCGTTTTCCAGGAACATTATAAATGTCTTTAATGTTAGTTCTGATCAATTTAATGCATCCTTGCTTAATAAAGGTATACATTTCTTTCCAAAAAAAATCGAACCGACCCCAAACCTTTGAACGGTAGTGTATGTTGTGTTCAATTCAAGGTTTTCTAAATAGATAAGCACCTTTGGCAGGGTTGAAGACGCCATTGGTCTGCTGGTTACAAACATAACAGCGCTTGGATTTGCGGTAGTGCTGGAGAGCACAGGCCTCGCAGAAGTAGTGCCGGCACCTGGAAAACAAAGACATTATACTTCTGAATTGAGAATGACATACTAGTCTACAGTCAAATATGTGACAACAACATGCAAACACAATGGCAAATGATTTAGATATGATGTATAGAGGCTGAAGCAAAATAATGTGGATTTGTGCTGTGGTAAGAGGAGGGAATAGCATTTGCAATTCCAACTGGCCATGGCTTAATGTAGCACTCACTTTGTAATAATGGGGTTTTTAAACGAATCTCTACAAATGAAACACTTGAAAGGAAGATCTTCTTCATCGCTGCTCACTTCATAGTTCTCCTCATCTGTGAGATAACCAATATGTCAGAAAGCAAAACAAAAGAAACTAAATGTTTTCAAAGACCTGTAACTAAAGATGGCTCACCGTTTGCCCCATATCGTCCTTCGTCAAGCTCTCGCTCAATCTGCCAGCCGTGCTTATAGTCTGAGCGGTCATGAAGAAACTTACAGCTGTCTGAGAATTTAAAAAAAAACACATGTTTGTTCCTGCCATGGGTGCTCACATGAACCTCAAAAGAATGACAAAAATAGAGAGGAAAACTGTTGCCTGCTCACCTCCAAACCCACAGAAGCCAGTCTCTTTATAGTCTTTGCAAATGTCGGGCTGGTAATCCCACCGTACTGTGGCCCTCAGATGCTCAGGCGCTCTGATTGGTCCTTTCCTATCACGTACAAGACATTATGGATCAGTTAAACATTGTGTGTCCTCAAAAACAGATAGAGTCACAGCGGCTCATTTATACTGACTCACCTGACCATACCAGAGGAAGCGTTGCCCATGGTGGAGTCTTTGGGTTTAATGTATTTGTGGTAGTTGTTGATGCCGCGATAAATTTTATCGTCTTCTTTACCAGAGAGCTCCTAGAAATAAAATACAGGCATGCCACAGAATGAAGAGATTGTGATTATTGTGGCCACCCAAACAATATCAATAACTGTATATCTTAAAAGTCAGCATGAAAGTGAAATTCACCTATTTTCTAAGTGCATCTTAATGATCTTACTGTGAACTTTCTATGTATATGTTTCTTTTTTTTTTCTTTTTTACCATAATTTTGAATTAAAATGTAATAACTACCAGTGGAACGATTGACTTTTCCAATCATTTAGTACTGTAAAGCTGTTTAGATGCAATCTGCATTGTAAAGCGCACTATACAAATACATTTGAATTTATAATAATGGTGCAGGTTATTGCTGTTACCTCCTGAATCTTCTGGCTGCGCTCAAAAATGGCCTGAGCATCTTTGTCCCTCTCTGTGTCCAACTCATAAAGAGCAGTGGCCCCCATGTCATCTGGTCCCTCTGGTTTCTGCAACAAACAGTAATACGCTGAATTACAAGAATCAGTAGCTCTAGTCAAAGTTTGCATTTTCACAAGCAGCAGAAATGTCAAATCACAAGTCGTAATGAATTAAGAATAATTCATTTAAGGTTTGCTATAGTATAAATCATTTCATCATACATAAATCTAACACACTCACCGCTGACCGAGTCGACCTGTAAGAGACGGTGACATTCTTGTCTTCTTTCTCCTCTTCACTTTCGCTCGTTGAGACTTCTTCCCTCTCCACTTTCTTTGTCTATATAAGGAGGGGTGTGCAGCAAATGACTGGTGGTTATGGCTTCAGTGTAAACAACAGCTTCGTAAAAGACACATAATGCAGATTTCATGTAACACATGAAGTGCCGGCATACTTTCTGAATCATGGGGTTCGCAACAGCAGCTTTCTTCTTTCTGACCACAGCACTGCCCTCCTCGCCGCTACTTCTGTCTGATGAACAAACACACATAACGTTACTGATTTAATACACTGAGCTGCACAAATGTGTTGAACGGGAACATTGACTAAACGTACGGACTACATAAAACTGCTCAGTCCAAACATGCATTACTGAGCACCCATGAAAAATAAATAATAAGAAAAATACCTTTATCGCTATCACTTGCATTTCTTTTCCGTGCAGAAAATATCTTGTTTGATTTCTTAAAAAGAAACTTGCAGGTTGTTTTTGGCTCTTCGGAGTCCGCCATCTTTAACTATGAAACAAACCATGAGGAGTAAATATGAGGAACTGCGGGTATAGTGCCTCTTGTGTTTGGGAGGAATTGTACTAGGATCAGTGGAAGTGCATAGGGGTGTATTGTTATTAAGATTTCATATTTTACTATTACTATAAATATGTACTTAATCAGTTTCAGACCAATTTTGGAGGCAGGCATTAACACACGATGAATGGTGGCTCACTTTGTTGATATATTAAAACAGAACAACCTTGGGAAGCCCTTGGCAACAATAACATTTTAAAAATTGTAATGCTTCTACATTTTATATCGGGGTTTTAGACATTCTTAATGTGCATCTACATGTGTAAAATAAAAAAATTAAAGAAATTTCTTTTTTGAACGTTACATTAAGATTTTTTCCCTTATGCATAGGTTTTAGGGATTTGAAGATGGTCACCTTCTGGAAATGCAGTTTGGAATCTAGTCAAAGCTTTTATGTTGCAATACTTAACCACGCCCCTAACGTAAAGCTCCACTAGACGAGTACAAACGTCGTAAAGTACCAGAGGAGTTTACGGCCTCGCGCCATTTTAAGAAAGGAACGGCTCGTTCAGCTTGGTGAGGGTACACGTTGGGTATTGTGTGGACCGAAATACATACAAAATACTTACGATTGTTTAAGAAGTCCACGCGCGAAGATTTCCTACAGACAAACACAGAGGGGGTGTTGCGCTAAAATCGGAGGTTTCGTCGGAACCGAATGAGAAGCTGAGGTAATTGGCTGTGGGAGGCCGCCTGTGGAAACGTTGGCGATCTCTGGTCTGATCAGCAACGTTAGGGTTTGAGAGCATTGAGTTGTGGTTTACACGTGTGTTACAAACCTGCACTTCCATTACTCGTGTGCATCGTTTCGGTTTGTTTATCATATCAAGCTTAATAGTGAAAAGGCTGGTTTTTTAATCAATAGTGTAATTCGAGTATAGTGATTGTTGGCAAGAAGCTAACCGAGGTAACTTAGCAGGCTCTGCTAGCTGCTAACATACCGAACATCGTTTAGGGGGTGTTTCTTTACTGATGCAGATACTGGAAAATGCTTGAAAACGTGAAAACACTAACGTTACGTTTACGAATGTCGATATGTCAGAAACTGAAATCTCTTATTAATCAATTAGCCACAGTAACTGCACAGATCTGGTGTTTGGGGCGTATGTTAAAAGTTATGGATGAATTAATTATAATTTATCTCTCTTAGGTGAACAATGACTCAGTTTCTTCCCCCGAACCTGTTGGCATTGTTTGCCCCGCGGGACCCGATACCGTTCCTGACCCAGCTGGAGAAACTTCCCCATGAGAAACATCACAACCAGCCGTACTGCGGGATTGCCCCTTTCATCCGGCATTTTGAGGTGCTTTTGCCATATATTATGTAAACTGTCATTTTACATTTTATGGAATTTTTTTGAAAGACTTGCACATAAAGATTACACCAAGTGTTCGATCAGAAAATGGTTGCATGCATGATGCAAATTACGAAAGATATTTTGAAAAGTGTTATGTGATACTGTTATATAATGATGTTTCGTTACCCACTGTTGGTTAGGACCCCAGAGATGCGCCGCCACCCACAAGAGCAGAGACGCGGGAGGAAAGGTTGGAGAGAAAGGTGAGTTAGTCTTGACTGAATTGAGTTTCTGTGGGAAGTTTAATCATGGTTTCTAATGCTTAGTTCTTATAGCTTGCTGACCGATATTTATTCAGTGGGATTATGAGTTCAAGAGAGAACAGAACAGATTATGTAATAAATCTGATATATTGAAGTGACTGAGTAGGATAGTCTTTTTAGTACACTTAATTGTGGGCAGTTTTCATGTGTTCCTTGAAAATGAGAACATAGGAGATTTTCTCATGGGAACTTGTTTATTTTTGTTTGTAATATTGTCCATTGTGATTTGAATTGCAGAGAAGGGAGAAGATGGAAAGGAGGCAAGTTGTTGTGGAAACAGAACTGAAGCTATGTAAGTATCTGAACCCATTACAGTGTTTCCCACAGGATTTTGTGAGACTGTTGGGTGGACCTCGGACCCTCTAGTTCACAATAAAGCTGTTCATAAAGTTTTATTTTGAACTTGTATTCAAAATAAAAAATATATAAAGAAATACAGTCAGTTCCCTTCAGAAATGCGTTCATATTAATCCCCACCCCAGTATTTATATCTATCTTCCAATATTTTGAGCATCGCGAACAGTGGGCTTGTTGTGCCTGTACATTTTTTCAGGCCCTGCTTGCAAGAGAGAAACCCTTGAGCTTTTATTTTGATGGAAACTGTAGCTGAGCTTTTATTTTGTAGGAAAACTCCAGCTTCTGTGAAAACAGGTTTACAATCATGTCGCATTACAAATTTAGTGAAATGCTGTAATCATCTGACCACAAAAATTATGCAAATGTGAAAACAAAGTAAATGGTGCCGCTCCATTCCCAGACGTGCGCTAAACTCACAGCACATGCAAAAATAGTTCACTGCATTTACTGTGAACTGAGCCGCTCTGAGACATGGAAACCACCAGATCTCGTGAAGTGTGCACTTTGCTTTGAAATGCGTAGTGCAAACAGTTTCATAAGGGAATCAAGCCATATTGCTTAAGCTTTCGGTTTGTTTGTTTGACATATGCTCTGTAGTGCTGGGCGGTATACCGGTTCATACCGAATACTGGTGTTTATTTTTATGATATGAATTTTTTTAAAATAGGTCTTTTACCAATTTCGGCAATGCGACCTGTTTGAAAGGTCCCTCTTTTTCACTGTTGCACTGTGGGTGAGGTCACCGCTGTTATGTCTAAGCGTGAAAGTTCTGAAACTGAAGCTGTAGAAGTAATAGAACATGATGACAGAAAAACTCATCCACAATATCCACAATGACCGCCACAAATATCCCCCACCCCCTGCCATCGCTCCGCTTCTTCTCTCGTCGTCACCTCACACCACACACACACACACACACACACACGAGTGCGACTTTGGCACTAGATTTAGAAATGTTCAGACCCTTTTAGCGGCTTTTTTCCATAGAATATTCATACTGACAAACCTAGCGACTTTTTTGGATAAACCTTAGCTATGTTCAGTTGGAGGATTTCGCCAGTGCTGTCCCGTGAACGCGAGTTCTGACTTTCCCGGAGAAGTGTCACGTTTCTTGGCGTCTGTTCTGTGCAGTGAGCGGCTGAGAAGCAGCGCATTCAGTTGGCAGCACCGCAGCCGCCTCGTCAATAAATGAGTACAAAACAGTGTTTCTTAGCACCTGTCGCTTACTGATTGTTTGTAATTATAAATATGAGCGTAGTTCATCAGTTAATATCACATGCACTTTTTTAGTTAGTTTTTTTTAGTTTGTTACTCATACACAGGCAGTGCGCTGCATGAGACAAAGTAATATAGCCACAACAACCGTAAAAAAAGGATCCCATAGCTGCTCTTTAGTGTAGATGCATGTTGATTTTATCAGACGATGCCGTGATTATAAATGAGTGACTCCTGGTTAACATGTATTAAAAGGGATGGTTGTTTATCACTATTTAGTGTGGGGAGGTTTATTTTTTACTCTCCTCATATCATGACAGTAAAATAGGGCATTCTACTCAACATACTGCAGTATTTCCTCCTCATCATTAAAAATTATGTTAACACCCGGTCATGCATGAAAAAAAAAAAAGTTATGTACCGTGAAACCGGTATAATTTTGAAAAATACCATGATATAAGTTTTTGGTCATACCGCCCAGCACTAATGCTCTGACAAAGCAATGGTGCAAAACACAATGTTAAAGACTTTTTTTGTTATAATGAGAAGTTTAAATATATTTTCGGTTTATGAAACTCTAGCGGGACAGATTAAACTGTGGCGGGCCACCACAGTCTAGTTAATGAATGGGAAACACTGCATTCATAAGTGAACCAATAGAACCCTATATTATAACCTTAAACTGTTTCTTGTCCTTCCCCCCTTGGCACCGCCACACAACTCCAACTATGCCACTTGTATCGTTTAAGACTCTTTGTGTAGGCGTCAGTGTGTGTATATTTTTGACAAAAAAAAGAAAAAGTATAAATCTAAATGTTTAGAGATTGTCCTGAAGACTCGCATCTTACATGTTTTTTTTCTGTTTATGCAGAATTATGACACCACCGAATCAAAACTACGGCGTGAGTTTGAAGTCTATGGTCCTATTAAACGGGTAAGTTGTACTAAATATGTATTATGCACGTTTCCGTAGTATGCTACTACCCATTTGTTATCCTGCAGAAACATCCCTGAATTTATCTGGTTTTATTAGATCTATATTGTGTACAACAAGAAAACTGGCAAACCAAGAGGCTATGCGTTCATTGAGTACGAACACGAGAGAGACATGCACTGTGAGTAACCAAGACTACTTGTTCTTCAAATTCCTTAAATGACTAAAAGCAAGGTTCAGAACAGCTACACCATCTGTTACTACAATGAGTCATTTGTTGTCTTTTCTTCCCTTGAAAACTATTAATTCATATTTTATTTTGAAGCAACAAAGTGTGTTGGTCATAGTCCATCTGTTCTGGTGTTTTTTTTTTGTGTGTTTTTTTTTGTTGCAATGACCAAATATTTAGGTGTAGCCAACCACTCAATATTTAAAACTTACATATGAGAATGTAACTGTCAAGTTATAAAACTCCATTTGTGTGTGCGTGTGCTTGTATGACCGCTTGTCAACCCTATTATGTCTGTGTTCATAGTATATTCCTGTTTTTACCCCCGTGTGTATGTGTGTGTTGAATTTGATGTGAGTGTGATGGTGCAGCACATGTGGGGGAAAAGTGACGTGTGGCTGTGCGTTAGCCCAACACACATTCTGATGAATGTTGCCGCTTTATGGCATCTCTGTAATGTTTAGGCAGTGTGACATAGCAGTGTGTTTCCGACCGGAGCGGTGATGGTAAGCTAAAGGCTAAGGCCGTCTGTAGTGAACAAGGTGACCCATATACTTACACACCTGTTCATGTCTGGTGCACAAACCCTCATTAATATCAAGGCATTTTATAACTCGGTTCATGATTGAAGTGTTGCGGAGCGGGTCAATGCTTTCTATTAATTGTGTGTTGTTCTCATTGCTACTGCAGCCGCCTATCTCTGATGGCTATTGGCCAGAGCTGGCTTGCAGATCTTGATGATGGTTTTGATACATCTACACCCTACTACCACAGCTCAGTATATGGTTGGTATGATGGGTTTGTATGATGGGTAAGATTTCTTTACACCCCTCATCTAATTTTAGGTTCGGTGTACTAAATCACTGTCAAAATTTAGGGCTAAACATAGGGCTTCCAGTTGTCATTGAGTGTGGCTTGGGCCAGGTGTAGTGAGTTTGAGCCTGTCGTTAATCTCTTCTATTAAAGCCATCGTACTAGTAATGTGGTTGTACTCTGCGAGATTTAGACTGTATGACCGTTATGTTTGAAACAGAACAGTGTAGTAAAGAGAACCTGCTGGAGGTATTGCAACAATGTATGCAGCACACAATTGACGAATTGTCAGCGTAAAAGCTGATCTTGATTTTATTTATTTTTTTGTTAGATATTAAAAACATGTCGAATAGATGCTTTAATTAAAATGTAATTGTTATTAATTTACAAAGTAATTTGCCTGACATGCAATACCTGATATTAAGGTGCAGTCACATTTGGCATTTGGCGAAGGCAGTTTTGGCAAGCAAAATTGTAGTTTTAATAGGAATCCAATCAAGAATTTAGCATTTTGGGAGGGCAAAATATTTCCCATGCAGTTTTCGCTACGGGTTCAAGTTGGTTGCGGAAATTCGCCACATTGAACAACCGAAAGCGGCTAGGTTTGAAAGTGACTTTTGTGTGACCTGTTGTTCATGTATTGCTACACTATTGACAATACACAATGGACCTTTTGTCCATGAAATTGTGACTGCACCATAACACTGTTACTCTGCAAAAAAAAAAAGAAAGCATCCACTTTTGTGGTGTGCAGTGATAATGTGTGTCTGTGGCTGTTTATATCGCTAGGCGTTAATATCTTCTAGGCCAGGACCATAACTGTTATATTATGTAAAAGATGGCACAAAAAACACTTATTTTGTAATAATACTTTTTTTTCATATAAAAATTCTTAGTGTATAGTGGGGTTGTGACGGTGAGGACATTTTCCCACCGGTTAATCGACGCGTGACAACACTGGTATCACCGCGGGGCGTTCCCTCTTTTCCTCGCTTTTAAATGGCTTGTAAAAGCGGTGTATCCATTTTACTTTCACGTTTGAATTAACGGCAGTTCGGCGTCAATTGCTTGAATGCAACAACAAAGTACACATCAAACTCACTTTAGCCCTATATAAAACATAGAACATGCTATAGGGCAGGCTATGCCTAATATAAAATAACAAATAACTTGCATAAAGTTTAATAGGTATACAAAACTGGAAATAAGTAAACGTGTATAATATATAACCAAATAAATAGGAAACGTGGAATGTTTATTAGCAAAACGAATGTCAAATAAATAAATGACAGTTTAAATAAAGTAAAAATCAGCAAACAATGTGGAACCAATTAAATAAGAAACGAATGTTTAAAAAAACTTCCAAAATCACATTAGATAAACGGCAAAAGTCAACAGGCTTTTCAAAATCCAAAATATTGCCAAACAGGCGCTTTTGCATCTAGTTTCGAAACTAAATCATCCACGATCGTCTTGTCTGTCTCACCTCACTCTTCTTGTCAGTCAGCTCGACTCACTCTCCTCACTGGAGAAATGAAATCTGATCTGTGATGCAACTGTCGTTTGGTACGCTGCATTGAGCAGCCGCGTTCAGTTTTTAATTGTAGTGCCTGTTCTTTTACTGAACTAAATTATTTTTATTACTATAAAAAAATCTAAATGGTGGTGGGGGTCGGTGACGCGGTGGGCTAGTGACGTAACCGGTGTTGCGACTTAACACTGGTATCATCCGTCAGCACCGTCTATTGTGGCAAGCCTAGTGTATAGGCATAATATTTGCTCCGATGTTTGGAATTGGCTTTAATGGAATAGATTGCCAAGGGCATTAGATATTCAAATCACTGCACGAAACCCAGTTACATTTAAAGATACTTATTATCAAGGATTCACCTTGTACAGCTTCAATGGTCAAATTCAGTCCCAGAATTCCTCTGTGAGATACTTACTCCATAAGTCTTAAGAAATTTCCATTTAAGTTGAGAAGCGAGCAGCTGCATGGAGAGTAACCTTTCCTGTGTGTACAGCTTAGCTGTTTAAATCTTTCTGTACAACAAGTGGGCTGAAAAAAACGACATGGATATAACCAGTGAAATAAGTAGAATTACCGTTTTTACTTTCCTTAACTCAAATGTTAAGGGTTTATTCCATTTCATTTCTCATATTTTTTTCAAAATTTTAGATTTCAAAATTTTAAAGCATTGTTGGAGATATTTTAAAATCTCACTTGCGAGGTAGATTTCGTCAAGAATGAGAGATATTGTTATGGATATGAGGGTGGTTGGTAAGCCCCTCTTATTGTATAGGTAGGTGAGGGTTGTGGTAAGGCCCTCTGTTAACTGATAAAAATGAGGGTGGATGGTAAGGCCCTCGTGTTGGGTAGGTGCCTTGAGGGTGTTTGGTAAGCCCCTCTAGTTTGGTATGGTAGTCTGAGGGTTGTTGGTAAGGCCCTCTAGTTGAGATGTAAGGAGAGGTGTGTGCGAAAGGACTTGAGGGTTTGATGGTAAGGCCCTCAAAATAGGTTTCAACTGAACGTCATCGACAGTGCAGACCAGAGTAGCTTCGTGGATTTCATCGTATCACTTGTTGACGGATTGGATCCCTTATTCCTTGATTCAAGGTTGTCCAGTTTTGGTTAAAAAAAAAAAAAAAATTGAGTATCAAATACACTGAAGGACATTTTGATTCAAGGCAGCTGGAATCACCAGGCTACGTTTCCGTGGGGTTTTCCATCAAGGACTTCATCCTTGGCCAGGTGTTATGGTAAGATAGCATCTCCAGGTAATGTGGTAACACTGAGATAATGACTAAATACTTAAGGGCTTAGACTTTTACCTTAGACCAGCAGAAGGAAAAGGGCCTAAAGGTATTGGCCATATTGAAGTGTGAGAATTTTGTAACTTATTTAAAAGCTGTTGTTCTAGCATATCTCATTTATAATCTAGAATCTAAAAGTAAAGCTCTGCAAAATGTTTTATTTTTTCCCCTTTGGTTTGTCGTGACGTGTGTGTGAATGGTGCTTTGATGCTTATAGAAATTGTGTATGAGTGTGAATGAATGTGTAAGATTTTGGAGAATGAAGAGTGTGGCTTTTAGCTTAATTGTATTCACTAAGTGGGATAAAAAATGCTTTTTTGGGCTTTATGGTTGCTGTTAAGGATGTATAGAAGAAAACTTTAATGGTATTTATTGGTGAGTAGCCCTGTGTGTAGGATGATCTGTGTGTTCCAAGCTGTTGACTGCAAGCTTCCTTGTTTTGGTGTTTGACCTTGAACTGCCTCGATTTATATTGGCGGATACACTTAAGTTTCGTAGCAACGCAACTGTTCCGCATATTTTCGTTTGAACAGGGGTCAAGAGGGATGTGGTTTTCCAGAACGTTTTACTCAACAGCCAAGGGCACATGCGTGAAGGGAGGCTTGGAACGTTGTCAAATACTTGCTCATGATAGGTTTATGTGATGTTCATACTTGTAGTAATGCCCCTCGACAAGGGGGACCCCGAATCCTGTGTGAGTTATGTTCAAAGTCCTGTTTGTTGGGTGGTTAGTTGTTGGTGTTGTCTCTCGTTGACAAAGTTTGCTGGACTTGCGTTTTTGGTATGCCGTTAATGGGTAAATGATTGTGGGAGTGCACAAAAAGCAGGGCTAATGGGAAGTGGATCGCAGTAGAAACTACGTAGATTAAATCGGGCAGTTAATTAAAAATTATTGACCACAAGGACAGATGTCTATCGCGCCCTCCGGGCTATGAAAATGGGTGGGAGTTGTTTTCGCAAAGGGCACTAGATGTGCCGAACATGGCTGTGCCATTGCTGGGGGCGAATGCAGGGTAAGGGGCATAAAGTACTAAGCAAGCATCGAAGGATTGCTGGATAGATAAAAAGATATTTATAAAATATAGGTTTTCATCGCCCACCAACGTGGGGGAAGTTTCTGGGGGCGAAAGCGAATAAAGAACATGGTCCGTGGTGAAAATAGGAGGGAAAGAATAATGGTGGTTAGGATAGGTAATATCGAGCATGAAGGAAGGAAGAGTGCGGGCACGGGGTCGGGCATAGAACCAAACTGGTAATAGGGGGATGGTGGCTGTTCGTGAGACGACGGTGTACGTATGCTGGGGATGAGAGAGACCGAGGGGGGGTGACGCAAAAGAAAGGGGAAAAGGCTCTGGAACTTGACTCAGAGCAGTGGGCGAGAGATTTTGGGTTTCATAGGGGGTACTCGCTCTGGAAGATACAGGCAAGCTGAAAACACAGCGAGCGTCATGGGCCTTCCGTAATTAGATGTCTAATGAAACGGCGTCTGCACTATTATGATGGGAGCGCATTCTGTTCTGCGTAATTTTCCGCAGCGGGGGGGTAATGGACACAAGGATGACGAAAAGAGATTGAGTACCCTAGACTACATCCGCACGTTTCACCAATACATATTCAAAAGTGCAAGGTACAGAAACTTGAAATAGGCCTGTGGTAGGGGGAGGGGAAATGAAAGTACAGATTACCAGGGGAAATGTCATAACAGATATTTTGCCGAAGCATGGGGGTGCTTTGGAATGTATGTCAAGTAGGCGCTCGGCTTACCTTTATTGTCAAGCAGAGCAGAGTCACGCTGTCCACGGGGTGAAGAGAGCTGGGGTTGTGGCAACATGTGGGGGTGGGCCGCAGGCTAATGTGTAAGAAGGTAACGAACAGGAGGGAAGGGTGTTGGGGGTGTTGGTGGTGGTGGGGAATGGTGGTTGGCACAGCTTGTCACATTTAAAACTCATTACGGTGGCGTAATCCGTTCAGGTAAGCGAGTGCCGATAGATAGTGAACGTTTGAATAAGGTGCATCCCAATGCAAGGAGGACGGAAATACGGGTTGGGGGAGCGTGGGGGGGGGCGCAGGGTTCCAACTCGGTCGGTGCTCTGTAATTCGCCGAGCCCGGCACCCTCATCGCCTCTTGGCTACGGCGCGCTATCAACTCCTCGAGCGCCTACAAGCTAGCAGATCAAAAGATGTGGACTAGAGGGCTTGTTGAGGTTGAAAGAGGGAGAACGGTCAAAGGATGCACCCCCCCGGAGACTTGTGCGCATATTATTAGTTTTTCTCTTCTTAATCAATGTTCTTTTTCTAGGCTTTGGGGGTCCGGGCTGCGCCTGAGCCAATGTCCTGAGATTTTGGCTCCGCCTGCCCACGGTCCTTGGAGTTGCTAATAGGGGCTGAACTGGGTTGGGAAATCTAAGTGCGAATAATTATTACTTATTATTATTATTCTTATGACTTGGATTTATTTTTTTTACCACCAGAGTGCGATTGCAGATGCAATTAGTTAACTCTTTGTTTCTGTATCAACAAAGACCAGCTATAAATCATGTATACGTATGACCACCGCAGCTATTAAACATAAGTGTTCTTTTCTGTAGGCCAGGCTTATATGTTACGTTGAAATTAGGTGATGCATGAATTGATATAATGACATTTTTATTTAACAGCTACAATCACAGTATATTGACTTATTTGTTGAACTTCCAACCTTGTAAGAATGTAATAATTATGACAACATAAAGCCTGGTGTAAACATTAATATGAAAATCAGTAACAAATCACACAAACTAAAGTAGATGGCAGAAATATAAAAACAAATCTGTTGATTTACCACACTACTTTAGGTAATTCAAAATCACTGTAATAAACATATGTAAACATATGGACTGCACTAAACACTGTCTGTTAACTTTAGACCAGTGCTTCTCAAACTTTTTTGGTCGTGTCCTCCTTTAAACCTATAAAAGAAAAACTGCCCCCCTTTCCCAAATCCCCATACCACCTCAGACTACCAAATAATTTCACTAAACATGAAATATTAATGCTTTCTAATATATAATCCTACAGGGGAAAAAACACCTGCATCACTTGAAACATTGAAAAATTGCATAGAGAGAATAACTTATATTCTTTCCTTTTATTTATTTATTTTTGTGGTTTTCATGCTGTCCGCTAAGGCATAGACCACACTGGCGTTCCTCACCAACAAAATTAACACCGTGTCTACACCGGACGCGAGTGGCAAAACACAGTAGAACCATTATAATCCGTGACGCTGTCTACACTGAATGCAGCGCGGCGCGACCATAGGCTGCATAGGGCGCGACACGACAAAACCGCACATTAAACTGATGCCTTGTTCTATTTATGACGTACTGACACAAATTTCAAATTATTTTCAATGGTTGCTTTGTCGCGTCCAGTGTAGAGCTGCTGCGGCGCGATGCACAACTGTAGCGTCCGGTATAGACACTGTGAGTGAAGCCGAGAGCAGAGGAATGGCTCGTCATATTTTTCCTGCTTTAGCTTTTAAACGACCAGCACCTTCCTGGGTCTGTGCGACTTCATCTATGGCTTTTCTCTTCGTTTTCACAAACCGATCCATTTCCCATTCTAAGTTACTTCCTTTGGCTGTTTACCGTTTTATTTTCTTTTTCTGCTGATGGCTGATGAAGCAGCGCTACTTAGACCGATGGGTGTGTGTCATCAAAGTATTGCGAGAGCTATAAGAGAGCGCGGACATCTCCTTATGCTTTCTCTCGCCGTACTTTGATGACACACACCCATCTGATCTTCAAGTCGAACACACCTCTTTACTTTCGCCTATCACGTGACCGTGTAATCGCAGCCTCAGTGATTGAAAAATTGCGTATTCTCATAACGCGATATTATCGCAAATGCAATTAAATCGTTCAGCCCTAGTTGCTAGTAATCCAGAGGTGCTTATAGCTGGTTTCAGATAGTGCCCTCCCCGGACAGGAGTGGACCAGCCCCTGCTCCTATAGAGCAAAGCCTGAAGTACAGCAGTGGATCCCCAGGGCCGAGCGTTCACAACCGCTGTAACCATAGTGTGTTTTGATGCGCAAGCTATTACTTCACTCTTAATTTGTACATTTTTTCACTGTTCAGGTGGGAGGTCCTTGGTGGTACAAGGAGAGGAGGGTCAGATGTCAACATCAAGGTCACTCTGGCGAGACACACTAGTTCCGTATGATTATGACCGTAACCATGGAAGGTAGTTGAGTGGGGGCATGATTGTCCTTTAAATAGTACATTTGCGTCCTTCGATTCCTGAACCTCGGTGTCTCATCATCCTGCATGACCGCGATCGGATCGGAACGCAGGATCGCAGTCGGACCGTGAGAGAGGTACCGTGTGTGAGCGCCGCCGTTGCACGATCTCGAGAGCGACGCAGACGCACGCAGGTCTCGGGCCGCGAGAAGCCAGCGTGGTTCCAGTAGAGGAGGATTAGTGCAGTATGCCCGCGACGGAACGAGACCTTCGGTTTTGCCGAAGGCATCCGAGAGAGGAGTAGAGACAAGATAGAGAAATAGGACCGCAAGAGTAGACAGCAGGAGCAGGGATTAAAAAGAGAAGACAAGAGAGAGGTAAAGCAGTGTGGATGGAGGAAGAGGAAGGCATGGGGCGGAAGGGCTACGATGGCATGCTGCCCCGCAAGGGGAGAAGGTTGTATTGGAGGACCCATTGTGTGGGTAGCCAGGACGAGTTGAGGAGGGAGTGCCCGAATGATAGGAGAGAGTATGGATCAGACAAGTCACAGGAGAGAACCCGTACAGGAATCGCCCCAGTTATAAAGGATAGAGACAGAGATCGGGAAAGATAGAGAGACGGGATAGAGAATCGTGAACACAAGGACCGGGGGCATCAGGGACCGTGGGGACCGAGGAAGAAGACACGTGTCCTCCTCAGGATCAGGATGAGGCTTTGTTTAACGGATGTGAGAGGGCGACGAGCAGTTCCCCATCCACAATCAGAAGAAGGTCACAGGATGGGATGATTGATGATGGATAGGAATTCCAGCCAGTTCAGGAGAGCTTATCCTCCAATGAGAATGGATTACAGATGGAGGCCCATGGTTATGAATTACTGTAAGTGCCACCATTGTTGTGTGAATCACTGGGTCCTCCAGTTGTAATGTTGATTTGCTTCACAATATCCTCACCCATAATTATGCCGCACTCCAACCTGTGCTTGCAACTAGGGCCCACAGTGTGTAATTATTCTCCTGTCTACCAACTGCTATCACTGAAGAGCTTAGTGTCGTCCCCTGTAGAACATCCTTTGTTTAAATCACAAGATTATTAGTTGAACTGATGAGCTTTTTTGTTTCTTTTTTGACCCACCAGTTTAATTGTGTGTCTTTTTGTGCTGTAACACATAAAAATTCACTAAATAGCTAGCCTTATGATGCATTTGAATTCCTGTCTACATCAGCTCAGGTCAAGTGACTTGCACTGCTAGAAAGAGATCTCTTACTGAGGCACTGTATTTATACAGTTGTAGTTTCTTCAGTAAGGGATGGGTACTGTCAGAGTGGGTTTTTTAGTAATGTCATGTCCATTTGCATAGATGTTGTGTTGATTTCAAGAGTAATTGTATTGCTTTGTAATGTTATCTTCACAACGTTACTTTTTATAAATCTGCACCCCCCCCCCCCCCCAATTCTCTGCAGTATATTTTTTCTCTTTTGTCTTGTACATTTTGTTTCATATTTGGTTCAATATGTGGATCGTTTGCAAATTGTACAGTGGCGCCTAATTGTACTATAGTCACAAAGGCAGCAAACATTGACACAGATGTGTTTTTTTAAAAACGATGGTCTGCAATGAGTTCACAAATCGCTCTTAATTTTATTTTTTTTATTTTTTTTGCTTGTATCTCTGGTCGTATTGGTTCTGCTTTTCATTCTTGAATAAATACTTTTTATTGCCAAATTATTGTCTGGTTGTCTTGGGTCTTTATTTCTAAGTCGATGTTGTCAGTTCAGACACTGGGTTGCAAAAAGGCTTTGCTTGAACTCGCGCCTCTGACGTACTGTATTGCGTCATTCAGTAAGCGGCTGGTACGAGAGCACAGGCTCCTCGCGCATCTCGCCCTTTCACTGCGAACCTGCAGAAGACGATTGATTTTGATTTTTACAATCGAAAACCCGTTCCTGCAGCTTCTAAACGATCTCTTACGATTCTGCCCCTGGTAAAAGAAAGCTGAAAACGCGTCGGTCCTCCACTGCAGCAGACGGTCTTCGGGATGTCATCGTATTATCATACGGGCAAAGAGCTGGACATGGCGGCGATGACGGAGCCGCTCTGCTTGGAAAGAGGTACTTTACTTGGTTCTGTTCGTTATGTCCCGACAGATGCAAGTGCTGTTTGGAAAATACTCTGGCAGATGGCCTTACCAATGAACTGACCGTCTCTTGTGTCTTAATCAGGCCATACTAGTGAGCACTGAATGGGGCACTTTGTGCCCACGATGTGAATGAATGGATGTCCCCAGTAGAGAGTGTTTGTATTGCTATGCTTGAAATTCATTGGGAAAAAAATTACATGTATACGTGTCGTCTGTGGATAGAGAGAGGCATGGCAGTAAGTAATTTTGTTTATATTTCCATGGTATTTCGTCCTGCTTTAGATGTCTTAATTGGTATCGTCGCTGATAGTATTCAATATTTGTATTGAGAACACTGGATGATCTGATCTATCATTAATTCGGGCCGAGAACTTTTTTTTTTAAGATTGTTATGGCCATAATTACTTGCAACCACGTTGCTTCCAAAAAAGGGGGTGTGGCATAACCAGAACTTTGCATGACTAGTTACTTTCATACAGTTAACTTTGTTAGAGTATGTATTTTTTTTTAACGTATACAGTGCTGCTTGAAAGTTTGTGAACCCTTTAGAATTTTCTATAATTGCTGCTCATGACCCAAAACTCACTCAATGTTCGTCCTGAAAGTAGACCAAGAACCCAATAAAACAGAGACAAAAATATATACTTTGTATAAAACATCATCAATATATCATTTATTTATTCAAGAAAGTGGTCCAGTGTTTCCTATCTTTGAGTGGCAAAAGTATGTGAATCTTTGCTTTCGGTACTGGTGTGACCCACTTGTTACAAGCACTGCAAACTAAATGTTTCTTGTAACTGCTGATCAGTTCTGCACAACCGCTTGCAGGAATTTTAGTACCCGTTCCTCAGTACAGAACTGCTTCAACTCTGCCGTCCTTGTTCCCAGATGCCGCAAAACAGGCCCCACCATGATACTATCCCATCCTCCACAAACATTTCTCCAATAGCCCTCTGCTGTCCACATGATCGTTGAGGAGAGCATGTCTTTCCTCTTCACAACTCTTGCCGTGCACACCGTGGTTGTTCAGCGTTTTCCTGATGGTGGACTCATGAACATTATCATTAGCCAATGTGAGAAAGGCCTTTAGTTGCTTAGAAGTTGCCCTGGGGTCCTTTGCAACCTCGCAAACTATTATATATGTCTTGCTTTTGGAGTGATGTTTGTTGGTCGGCCACTCATGGGGAGGGTAACAGTGGTCTTGAATTTGTACACAATCTCTATGACTGTGGATTGGTGGAGTCCAAACTCTTTAGAGATGGCTTTGTAATTTTTTTTTAAAAAACTATTTCCTGAGGTCCTCAGTGTCTCCTTGTGTTTGTGCCATGATTCACTTCACAGACTGTCACAGATCCCAGTTCTTTAAATAAAGCAGGGCATGCACTGACACCTGATAGTCATCCCACTGACTGAAAACACCTCTGAACAGATGGACTCTTTCACCTTCAAATGAGCTGCTAATCCTAGAGATCCACTCACAGATATTTAATATTAGATAATAAAGTATATATTTTTGTATCATTTGTTTTACTGGATTCTCTTTGTCAACTTTCAGGACTTTTTGCAGAAATCTGATTGTTTTGGGTCATATTGGAAAATTGTAAAGGGTTCAGAAACTTTCAAGCAGCACAGTATTTCTGCAATGTTTTATTTTCTGACAGATGTTTGCAGGGTGATAGAATTGTTGGACAGGCTTCAGAGAAGTGGTGAACTTCCTCCTCCCAAACTCCAGACTCTACAGAGAGTTTTACAGAGCAAGTTCTGTGCTGCCATCCGAGAGGTACATACAAACATAAGGACTTTACTTTGGTTAAAACTATTTGCTGGATTCTGTTCATTTGGAACATGTTGCCTTTTCAAAGATATATGAAAAATGTGAAAATATTTACTAACTTGTACCTTTTATGTGCTGATTTACAGAACACTAATGGAACATAAATAGCTAGGTATAAAATTAAGGTTTGAAGTCAAATGTTGTCACCACGTAAGCACTTACGACAGCACTTTGTCGTCTTCCTCCTCCACACGTGAATGGTCTTTTCTCATAGACAGAATTGTGCTGCACTGTTCCTCCTCCTGAATGACTCCCTTTCCTGTCTCTCTGAGACGGTATCTCACTTCAGCCTCCATCTCACTCAAGTCCAGTCTGTTCACAACTTGCACAGATATTCTACATGATACTCTTGTCAGACTTACTCAGTTTTCACATGTCCTTTAGATGTCCTGCTCTTTGCGTAGCTGAGAGATAACAAATTATAGGAAGACAAGATTTTGATCAGTATGTCTACTTTGGCTGTGATTCATTCCACTAAAATCTGCCTTCTACTTCACAAACCTTACATGGGATTAACTAAGAAAACTGCACAATGACTTTCATTATTACATGGCTCTTGATTCTTGTGCAATGATGGCATTCTGAAAATATTTGTGTGAGTTCTAAAATGTATAATTAGCTATTGTCTCTTTCCTCTCAAAGTAAATATAAATTGTCAACTAAAATCAATGTGTAATGCCCATTTATTTAGTAATCAACATCTGTGTAGTAAGCAAGACAATGGACAGTCACACAGTCATTTTTTTTACTAAATAAACCCAAAGCCGAAAGGTCTTGTGTGATACTGCGGGGGTTTATTTTGCAATAATGACCAACCGATTGTACATTATCATCTCTTGTGAAGTCAATAACAAACATTATTTTTTAAAGACATCAGTAGTTTGCATTACTTGAATTATGTATGCACATGAAAATATGAATCAAACTTTAAGGACATTTCTGCTATTTGAATGTATATTAATTAATGATCTGCAAAGCAGTGTGTAATGTGATGTTTGTTAGGTTCATTAATTATAAATGAGTCAAACTAACTGTCAACTACAAATATTTGAGTTGTTAAATGACTGTCCCTTTTCTAGGTCTATGAGCAGCTTTATGATACATTGGACATTGTAGGTGGGCCTGAGGTCCGAGCACAAGCCACTGCAAAGGTACCTTTTTACCCCAAAATTGCCACTGTTGATCAAGAATGATCATATACTGATGAAGACATTTATTTGTTGTCTTTTTCCAGGCCACAGTAGCAGCGTTCGCAGCCAGTGAAGGCCATGCACATCCAAGAGTGGTTGAGCTCCCTAAAACAGACGAGGGGCTTGGGTTCAACATCATGGGTGGAAAAGAGCAAAACTCTCCCATCTACATCTCCAGGGTCATCCCAGGGGGTGTTGCTGACCGACAGGGTGGTCTGAAGAGAGGAGACCAGCTGCTCTCTGTTAATGGAGTGGTATGTTGGGACATTATTGAGTTTTGAGTCGTATAATTTATATTCCTGTGTATGACCACGACCTTGATTTTAAGAGCAGCGGTTTGCCAGAATAACAGGCTTCAAAATGTCCTTCATTTTTTTTATTGTGTGTAGAGTGTGGAGGGAGAACATCATGAGAAAGCTGTAGAGCTGCTAAAGGCAGCACAGGGTTCCGTGAAGCTGGTGGTGCGTTACACCCCTAAAGTCCTCGAAGAGATGGAAGCCAGATTTGAGAAGATGAGAAGTGCCAGGAGACGGCAGCAACACACCAGCTACTCGTGAGTGCGACCTTCACTTTCTTTTCCTTTCCTACCTTTTTCTCACCATCTCTCAGCCTATCATTAATCAGGAGACATTTTTTTGTTCGAATATCATACACTACTGTTCAAAACTTTGGGGTTGGTAAGATCTTTTATGCTTACCAAGGCTGCATTTATTCGATTAAATATACATTAAAATAATGTATTTTCTGTAACTTTTGATCCATTTGAAATGTAATACATCCTTGCTGAATAAAAGCATTCACTTACTGAATGGTAGTGTATCTCACAACATTTATTTTGTATTTATTATGGTGTTTACAACACTGTTAAATTGTAATTAATTAACAAAACATTGTAGTTGGCATGTTAAATGCATTTAATGAAATATGAGATATTCTCATGAATGTGCAAGTAGCCTATCTGTATTTTAGAATTTCACCCATCGTTGTCTTTTCACCGACAGGTCTTTGGAATCCAGGGGTTAACCAATCTCAACTTCTGACTGACCTGCTGATCCGTTCTCCCACCCTCTCTGCTCCTATAGGATGACAGAAGACCCAGAGGAGATCCGTGTAGACTACCCTTAGCTATTTATATGTTAGTGGAACGAAATCAAAACATGTAGACCTCAAATATACTATTTTCCCCGGAGAGACTGCATAGTGCATCTGGTCTTGAGTCTAATTTTGTATTCTTATGTGGAACCTGAACCCTGTGATATTCTCGGGGGTTGTGTGTGTCTGTTAGCACAGAAGAGAACTTAAAAAATTGTCTGGCTAGTGCAAATACACAGTGTGTGTACTTGCAAGACTTAGTCTTTTGCCGTAGGAGTATTGCTGAACTGAATGGCATGATGGCTCCTACTTAGACCATCATTCATTCACTCACATAACAAGTCTGTGTTTCAGAAGACATGCATTGACAATATAGTTAAAGCTATGCATCCCACTTCTATAAGTATTCTTGTATCATGTGTTCTGCTCTGTGTGAACTATATCAGGAGTACACAAACTGTTAACACAAAAGACACTTCCTGAATGAACTGATTGCTCTGTACTAAGCATGAACAGATTGCTCCGTACAAAGCATGCCACACTCAAATAGGGTCGTCATTAAAGTGTGCTGCTGTGAGTGGCTTTGTGCTGCCAGTCATAGTGCCTATGTTCAATGCTTGAATTTTTTGAGTTTATTTATGTTTATTCATACATTAAAACCAACAATGTAATTTAATAGTATGCTGAGTTGATTTATTCCCAGTTTATAAACATTTACCATGATACCATAGTTTTGACAAAATATCATAGATATTTTAATATACCATATACCTTTCATTTTTGCACTTTTTGTAATGAGAGTGAGGATTTGTTTTGCATTATGGTTTATTGTCATTTAATTGTTATAAAATTTTTTGATTAATTATAATGAAAATATCACAATGTAAATTTTCTTTCTTTTTTAAAATTTGACTGGTATAGTACTTGTTTCGATAGATTTGATTAAATTCACCTGTAAGGTGAATGGCCTTAATACGACCGCTTTCACAAAAAAATAAATAAAATAGTAGCCTATAATAAAAGCCTATTAGCCTATTTATATATAACAGTTACAGAAATTACATTTTTTAAAAGTTAAAAAAAAAAAGTATTTTATTCTGTTTCAACTTTTTTTATTATTTAGGTCAACGTTTCTCGGAAAACTCACATATGATCGAGGACTATTTAATGTTACTGTTTAACGTTAAGGCCCGTTCACACCAAGCACGATAACTATAAAGATAACGATAAAGATCTAGTTCTAAAAATCGTTCTCAATATTAAAGAATAGCATAGTTCACACCAATAACGATACAGAGGAACGATATCGTTGGAGTCGCTTTCAAAACGATTTTTGTCCAGCTGATGAACGATAAAACACTGACAGCCAATCAGAATCCATCCTGCTGTAACGCGCTCAAGAATTAAAGCGGCAGACGCGCGTGCGCTTAGAATACACAGACGATATCGTTCGCTGGTGTGGACGCTAATATCGTTATCTTTATAGTTATCGTCTTGGTGTGAACGGGGCTTTACTCTTTCATTTCTGTGTACACGCATGCACGCGCGTTCGTTTCCATAGCAGCAGGTAACTTAAGCGTAAACTAGGCAGATTCCATTCCTATGGATGGGCGCAGCATTATCTATGAATAAACACATAAAGGGTCTTATCAGTAATATGTCACTTGTCTAATTTTCGACGGACAGGGGTTCCTGTATCTATTTGGTGGTTTATTATCAGTTTTGCGAGGGAGTGCATGAAGCGAATGGATAACCAGAGACGAAAGGTCCAAACCAGCACAACCATTGGACATGCGTATCTGCAACCGTCTTCGTTTTATTTTAAAACTTGTAAGGTAGGCACGAGGAACATCAAACTGGGTTACCAACAAAGTTTGTTTTATTAACTTTTACAAAAAAAAATAATGGTAACCATAGTTACAAGAGAGTTTGTTACTACAGTTAAGTTGGCAGCTTGCTATTACAACAACGTATTTGACCAAAAACGAAACAAAGAATTTAGTCTGTTTGAAAGACGCAATAGTTGTAGAATTGCGAAGTTAATATGTTGTTTTTTTTGTGGTGGTCTTATATAGACCTTTGATTTGGAAGACCTTGTTAGTAAATAATGCTCATAACATCATAAACCTCAAGTTTAAACTTTCTTGTTGACTGGCTTAATGGGACACAACCAAAGAAACAAGATGTGATACCATCAACTACCTTCTTGTCGCTGCCCCAGAATGCCCCTCTTCCTCCAGTCGTCCACCGTCAGAACAGAGTGCTGGCCTCTGCTCACTTCTCTCTCACCTCACACACTGAGCATGACAGAAAGCCACTGAATGGTCCTCTGTACAATGAAATCCACTCTAAAGCCCCTGCGCACTGGACCACACACTTCCTCAATGAGCTGGCACAGAGGGTAAGATGTGTGTGTAAAAGGGAGTTTTTCTTTGGAGAATGTCATCTTTTATTCTGTTTTTGGAACTCTGTGTCTTCATGTATGTCATTCATATGTGTCTGTTTGATCCTCCACAGCTCAGAGACCGGCCAACAGTGAGAGTGGTCTCAAATCCCATCAGTGAAATGCAGGACCGCTACAGAGGTCAATCAGCAGCACGTGAACCTCCGTCTGAACACTTTAGCATGATGCAGGTGAGATAAAGAGGCTGAAAATGGTAGGCCCTGGTAAAGTTTCCACTTGTCCTCACTGTTTCAGAAGTAAAGCCGCAAGATATAACACATTGCACATCTAACAGGAGAATTAATGTGAGTGCTTTTATGAAAAATTAAAGGTTTCTGCTTTCACATCCAAAAAAACAACCCTATTCACTTCCATTGTAAGTGCCCCACTATAATCACGATTGAAAATGATGGATAAATCTTTTTTTTTTTTTTCAGTAATCAACATTATGCCACAAATGCTGTCAATTCAACTTAAAGGGGTAGTCACACAAAAATGATTTTTCTATCATCATGTGCTATCTAGAATATATAGGTAGATGCCTTATCTATATCTGCAATAGACTTCAGCAGATGATTTTGCTAACAATACAAAAAGACGAAGACATTAGCTAACATGACATTAAAAAAGTTACGTAGGCAAATATATATATATATTATAATTATTTTTATTAATTTAAATTTTATTAAGATCCTACCAGTGGTCTCAAACTGGAGGGCTACAGCTCTGCACAGTTTTGCTCCAACCCTAATCAGACACCTGATCCAGCTAATTAAGGTCTTCAGGAAACTTCCATGACTTTTCCTTTCTTCTGCAAAACACAAAAGAAGATATTTTGAAGAACGTTGGTAACCAAACACATTGACTTCCATTGTATGGACAAAACAAAAGTCTTCTTTTGTGTTCCACTGAGGAAAGAAGGTCATACATGTTTGGAATGACATGAGGGAGAATAACAGAATGGTGATTTTTGGATGAACTATCTCTTAAATTTGTATTGAACCCAGAATTATTTTTTAAGAGTAAATTGTGCACTATAAGTAAGCTTAGGGAGCCACTTTTTAATTTCTTTTGAGGGTGGAGAATAGAAATTTATTTTTGAAATGTTAGGGAGTAGGGAATTTCAATCAACAATATAAAAAAAATGCTAATTCATGCAAAGTACCGTATCTTAATGGATAGCTCTCATAGTCTTGAGGATTCAGTAGCACTCCACAGACAGCAGTTTTTCCTCCACCAGAGCTTCTAGGCCAATGAAATGACTCACACTTCTCTTGGTTTTAATCAGGCACTGTACAGACAGCTGGAAACGGCTCAAATGGCGTTTGAGCAGGAACCAGTCTTAAGCACTACCAAGACTGACTTCAAGCACTTTAACAGGTAACTCTCCACCACCAGAGGGCAGTGTGAATGCACTGATGGATTAAATGATAATTAGGAAATCTGAGGTCAGCAGTGGTGGCTTCTCAAAAGTGATGACGGAGATCAAAGGGTTTACCGGCCTGATTTAATCCCAAGATGTAAGTGGAGGGTATGTACTATTTGAGTAATCTGCTTTCTAGATGCCATTAGAGCAAAGCATCCATCCCCAGAATGTCAGGGGAGATGTAAATCTGAAATCTAGCCTATAGTGAATTGTGCAGTTAAAGCTCCAAGTAGTTCCTGACTTTTCACTGTGTATAGCAGCAGAACAGATCTCTCTCATTTCTTGATTATTTGGAATTACGGTGCACATAACACACTCGACACAGGTTGTCTAACTGAACAAAAATGTCTTTACTCACAGTCAGTTTAACAAACCGTATCTTCAGGTTCAGAACTGATCACAACACAGTTTTTCAGTTTTTTTACTCACCCTCATATCGTTCCAACCCTGCATGATTTTCTTTCTTCATTGAACACAAAAGTGTTATTCATATCTTGTTGAAGAAAGTGAAAGTGACATGATGAATTTGTGTTCTGCATTTATCCCATCCAAGTGCACGCACACAGCAGTGAGTAGTGAACACACACACACACACCCAGAGCAGTGGACAGCCATTTTTGCTGCGGCACCCGGGGAACATTTGGGGGTTCGGTGCCTTGCTCAAGGGTCTCACCTCAGATGTGGTATTGAGGGTGGAAGAGAGCACTTTCAAATTCACATTCATTCACTCCACTCCCCCCACCTACAATTCCTGCCAGTACCAAGACTCAAACCCATGATCTTTGGGTTGCAAGTCCGACTCTAACCATTAGACCACGACTGCCCCAAATGTCTCCATTTTTGTTTTTGTCCATACAGTGTTGTTTTAGGCCCCATTTAGTTTCACTGTATAAACAGCCTGTTGAAACATTCTTCTTTTATGCTCCACAGAAGAAAGTAAGTCATAGGTTTGGAATATCATGAGGGTGAGTGAATGATGACAGGATTAATTTTTTAATGCACTATACCTTTAATAATCATTGAGCTTAAAGTTCATCTAGCTTTTAATTTGCAGCATTAGACGATGCTTCATTTTTTATGTTGGCCTGCTGCAGGCCTGATTGAAGTGATTTAGTAAAGCATCGCTCATCTCACCTTCTGGCCTGGCCTCCTGAACCTTGTCAGCTCTTGATTGGTGGGCAGCACTCAGGGTCACAAACACATATTGACACTAATTCACACACCTCTTCACAGAAACTCTGTGTGACAGTATAACATATGTTTCTCTTTGTTCGTATTTTTTATATGGGTATTTCTGCTTTGCTGACTTTGTTTTAAGAGCACTTAAACCATCATCCTGTGTTTTAGCTCTTTTATTGAGGCAGCAATGGTATTGAATATATAAAGACATTTCCTTATGCTAAGGAATGAAGAGCTTTAGTCTCAGAGGACCCACATGTGTTTCTATTGACAAAGTAATATATGAGCTAAGTGATGGTCAGCATAGTGATAAGGCAGGAATATATTGGACCTCAAAGCACTAGTATGTGTATGCAGTGTATTAATACTCGTCTGACTGCCTTGTGCCTTTTCTTTCCACACTAAATCATATTTTTCTTAGTTATTGATAATCCTCTTTTTCAGGTCAAATTTGTCTCCTCGCTCTGTCCTGGATGCAGCTACCTTTAATGGAACCCTTACCAAGAGTGGAGCTCACAGCCGACTTCCTGCTCACAAAGCTCCATCCACTTTATCATGTCAACCCCGGCTGCCTCGTCCACCTCTTCCTGTGCCCCACAGGGGTAAAAGTAGTCTGTATATGGACAGTTTTACTGTACCTGTGCTTCCCCCAACATCGCAAGCCGCTGATGTTGCACAAAGTGGGGTGAAATGGCAAGGTGATGGTGGTAAAGGTGTGTTACTGGACATTTTAGGTGTTCCTAAAATGTATAGTACTGAGAATCAGACATATGGAAGAAATAAAATGTCTATGGTATGAGAAAATAGACAAACTAGGGTGGATGGTTTGATTTTCAGTTCTGCAATAATTGATCTGAACTTTAAAAAATGGTTTCATCAATATTACTTAATTTCCATTCTTTTCTTTTGTCACTCAGAGGCTGGGTAATAAATGGAGAACAAAAACACGTTAGAAGTGATTGTTGGAAACATTATTGATTTATTGATCTGGAGTGTGTGCCTGTCTGTGTTCTATGTATGTATTCTTTATCCTTAAATGGATAGTTCGCTCAAAATTGAAAATTCTGTGCTTATCTCATCCTCGTGTCATTCAAAATGTGTATGACTTTCTTTTGTGGAACACAGCAGGAGATATTTAGAAGATCGTTCAGCTTTTTTGTCCATACACTGACGTTGTTGACCTATCAAAATATTGTCTTATGCTCTTCAGAAGAAAAAAGTTCATCTTTCCCGTGCCGTAATTGACTATATATTAAATGATTTAGTGTTTATATAAAAATATATGCTTCTGAGAATTACAGGAAGTGTGCTAAAAATCCAAGGGGAAAAAGCTGCAAGTAAAGAGGGAAGACCAGGGAGTGACAGAAATATCGCTGAGGAGGCAGTTGGCTCCACACCCAGACAACCCAAGAGGGTTGCACAGTAGTGTGTACTTAAACAATACCTTACTCCACTCATGATCTCATGAAGAGAGCCTAAAACAAAACAGAGAGGGTGGTAATGGGAAAAATATAGAGAACTTGTAAGAATATTGCAATATAGTCAGAATTATGTCCCACCCAGTTTCCTCCTCCTACTTGCTCTTGCAACATTTCACTCTCCTCCCCCAGCTCTGCCTCCGGCAATGTGCCAAAGAGAGAGAGCATGACTGATTTAAGGCCATATTTGGAAGCTAGATGAATAAAAAATTAAGGAACAGGTGAAGGCAAAGATTATGAAATGGTGGAGGCTAGATTTATCTTTTAGAGAACTATTAAAAGCAAATAAAATATGTAAGGAATAGTTAATACAATAGTCATTAATTAAAAATCAGAAAGAAAAATCATTATTGACCATGTCTATAGACATCTATGACCTCTTATTGTCCTCAGGCTTTCTTACTGTAGATTGTGGTATATTTTGATTTGAATATTCTACAATCCAGCCTACAATTTTTAATTCAGGCTAAATGTTAGAAGATTCCAAATTTTGGCATGTCCCTTCAGGATATATATATTTTTTTCGATATCTGCCTACTTTTTCCCTGCTTGCATCATCTGATTTTCTTTGGAGTATGTTTATAGGCAGAATTCTGTGACCTGGCCTGGTGCTTATCCTAACTGGTGCAGCGTTGTTGTCTCTTTCACACAGAGACAGAAACCGCACTGTCTTGTTTGGAACACCCATAAGAAGGAGAAACATCTGTACGGACTGACTGGAGATCAGG
This sequence comes from Sinocyclocheilus anophthalmus, assembly GCA_018155175.1. Taxonomy (NCBI): domain Eukaryota; kingdom Metazoa; phylum Chordata; class Actinopteri; order Cypriniformes; family Cyprinidae; genus Sinocyclocheilus; species Sinocyclocheilus anophthalmus. The sequence goes on along the minus strand of JADLZN010007866.1, from coordinate 100,594 downwards.
GTTATAGATTTACACTGGTAATTTATGGCCCCTGGAAACAAAGAGTGACCAATGTGAAAGACACATTCCTATAGCCAACGGGCTTTTCAACATGTAAGATGTAATCTGTATGCCATTTATTACTTTCTGTATAATTTATTGTGTAATTTTTCACATTATCTATCTATCTGTCTGTCTATCTATCAAACTAGCAACATGGATTTAAACTTACAGCCTACGTTTAATGTTCATTAATAACCCATTATTTTTTTATTTAATAATTCTGCATTAAGAGACATGTTTATTAATGTGTTGGGGAATTTTGTTTTGTTTTAAAGGTTTTAAAAATCATGTATAAAAGGTAACACTAGTAGAAATACTGAAAATAGCGACAAGTTTGTTTCTTGGCGTGTATATGGTTAAATGGCACAGGGTGGGGTTTGGGGAGGGGGCACCAGCTGCCACCTTTCCCTTTAAAGAGCTAAAGGGAGGGAACAACACAGAGGGATCCCATGTCATCATTAGATTAAGGAATAAATTGCATGGAAATACAGATTTACAAAACAAAAACATCGACAGGGAAAAAACGAACGGAAGAAATAAGAGAGGCAGCTTAAGGAATAACATTTCTAGTCGTGCCTGGCAAGCTGCTTATTCGGCATAAATAATTTCAAACAGACCTCTCAGTCTGCGACTAAAGACCTGGTTACGGTCTTTTTAACCCTGGACAACGGGAACAGGTGAAGATACGGAAGAAAGGATGCTAAAACTGAGAAGAAAGGGATAGACTGTTATTGGAGTGATTGCATGAAGATTAAACAAACAGAGAGAGAGAGGTGTTTCCCCGCTGCACGTTTCGCTTGGTTGAACAGACGGTTTCGTTTAGGGAATAAAAGTAATTTGTTAATACGAGCTTTGTTAAATTATAGAAATGCTTATTTACCAGGCAAATAATTTTAATATTAGGCCTGTAACACCCATATATTTGACGAGAATAATTTATTTGAGGAACAAGGATAGCAGGGGTGCAACTTAGGTGATATATTATAAATATATATTTTCGTAGGCTAGTCTTTTGTATAACTAAAGGAACTGAACTACGCACTATAGCACAGTTGCGTTATTTTGAACTGGCCGGTGTTGTAGCAAGAATATATTGCATTATTCATAACTGTAGCCATTTTATATAGAGAACAAAATCTTAGGTTTCTGCACAGTCATTCGGACCCACGAGACGAGGATCCCTCCGTTCGGTCAGAAAACGTAGTAAATTCCACATAGCATTTTTGTGCAGTTTGTGTGTTCATGTGTGTGTGCTCAGTAACACGCACACTGCACGCACGCGAACAGAGCCAGACCCAAAGCGAGTAAGTATGTAATATAGGTGTTTGTGCTGTGTCTGTGTCGTGATCTTGTGTACAAGTGACAAAATATCACTTCTGTTCCGAGTGTTTCTGTCTGTGTGCCCGTTGTACTGATGCAAAGCAGGCCTGCCTACCCCCTGCCTCTGCCTCTGCCAGTCAACGGACTCAACAAGTAGTAGTCAGGTCTACTTTGTTTTGCCACTTAAACCCGTGTGCGAATTATGGCTGGGATATTTGGTCTAACCACCATAATTAAGATTTGGGAAAAGGAGAGAGGGGTATTTATTTTTCGCATATAAGCGTTTGTACGATATAACAGCCTTTTGCTAACCATAAAAGTCACATTACAACTTTTAGTCAGAATATGCTAAATAGACGTTCGAGAACAGAATTCCAATTTGCCTGAGGAGGTAACCATGGCAACAGTACGCTCATTGAGTGTCGGACGGTACAAGTCAAAACAAAAGTTGCCCGTTACTTGTCACATAATCAAAGATTGACACAATTACAAATCGTCCACACCAACTTTGTGTTTCGTTTACTTAGCTAGGCACTTAGCTTTATTTTTTAAATGGATTTGAAAGGTTTTTCTGGTATGTTACATTTATTTTGAGTTGTCAGTCCAACAAATACATGGACGTTTCATGTCCCACAATGATTGTGTCTGATTTTTTTCTTCAGACAGTCACACATCACCTTGATATGTTATTGAGTATGTAGGTGTATTTTCAGTTCACTGTGTTTGCATAAATATCAAACCTTAATTATTCCTGTATGCAACTTGTTTTGTACTGCTTCGTTTATTGAAACAGAGTAGCCAAATGTATGCCATTCTGTAGTTCAGTGTTCTCGTTCTAAACACTACATAAGCATTTTATTTTTTTGGTTGCATCATCACTCCCTACCCAATGGCGTGGTTATCTACAATCAAATGCGAACAAAACTCTAGAAAGTTTATGCTGACTGTAGATGGAGCTTTCTATCTTCAATGGACCCTAATATCTTTGCTATACCCTCTAACAATGGTTCTGAAGTGGCTCTCAAAAAATGGGTTCCAGATAATAACATTTAAAACTGCTAAATACAGCCATTAAAAATAGTTTAAATCAGGTATTAAAACGGAGGAGAAAACGTTTCACTTTGTCTTTTGTTGTTGAAATTGTGACTGTGACTGTGCTTTAACTATTTTATAATATTAATATATGTATTGGACATTTATTTACTTTTAACTGTCTTAATATATAATCTGAGCCCTGAAATGGTTGAGAACTACTGATCTATAAACAATACTTTTGTTCCTCTTCCTCTACACTTTCTCATCTTATCACATACTAGTTAAACTTTTCTTTTGGTTTCTCTCAGCTTCTGGTCCCTCCCTTTCTCCCTCCCTCCTTCACTCACTCACATCCCATTGGCAGTGCCTTATTTCAAACCCTGTACTCTCCCTCCAGCTGATGCCTTTCCATGATTTTGCATCCTTACAAATACACCCCTTCCTAAAAGTTTGACCCTTACACATCACCTGAGATTACCCCCGTATTGACCTTCTCTGTCCTCCGTCTGTTTTTCAATTCCTTTTTTTTCTTCTTTTCTTTGTTTTCCCCCTTCTCCATTCTTTCCCACCGCTAAGAATAGTTTCTATCAAGTTCATGTGTGATTTGGCTTAACACAAATTATATCCCATCTCTCTCCGGCTTCATTCCCTGAGTACTTAATGGGGGACTATAAAGGGATGGTAATTAACCGGAGAGGGCACTTTTATTAATTAGGTTTTAACGAGAGCTGAGACTGGATGGTGTATCTTAAGAACACTGTTAGTGCTAGATATTGGAATATAGTCATGCACGTCTCAATGCTGTCACTGTAAGATGAGTCCTCTAAGCCCCATTCTGAATATCTTTCTCACTCTCTTGACTAAAAAAATGAGGGGGCCTTTTGAAAAGGGCTTCTGACTGCTGAGAACAGAGCTGTGATTAGTTTTAAAAGCAGAGGTCAAATTCTGACTGATGACCTTCTGAGGATATATCACATATCCATGTGCCAGTGCTTTTTAGTTTGTCTTTACACAGCATAATTTGATTTAAAGCTAATTAATTGTGCTGTGACATTGCTTTTTTCTGAATGTGTCTTATGTTTGTGTGCGTAAGCGTCCTTGCTCTGTTAATTTATGTTCTTTTAGTGCTATTCCACAAGAGACGTCAATATGAGCAACTCGGCTGAGAGTAGCTTAGTGCACACAAATAAGGGAGAGAGAGAAGGAGGCAGGGACTGCAAAAAGCCTTAATCACTGAGATCAGGAAGCTCCGAGATAATACCTGGTCAGTTCATATAAATCAGCGATTGAATTGTATTTGTTAAGTGATTTCAGTTAATTAAAAGGGTGTATGGTCTAAAAAGGGACACAAACCTGTATGCAATGCATCGACAGATGGTTTACATAAGGCATCCATACCTCGGTCGGGGAGAAAGCTTGAAGAGGAGGGGGTACTGCAGTATTTTGAGCTGTGCAGTTCCCCAATGAGTCCTCTAGGTGGCCTTTGAGCACCGCTGAGCTTCAACTGCAGTGGGAAAGCAAGTAGAAAAATCCAAAGAACCTACACTGCACCAGACAGAGAGAAAGGGAGTTAGAGTGAAGGGATAATGCAGACGCACTACAGCATATTGTACGATAAAAGAAAAAGAGTGTAGATATGGTTCAGTTCTACTTCCTTCTCATAACAGTGCATGTAGTATATATCACTTCTCTTTGGCATTGTTTCTTTAAATTGAATAATTTATGAATGGAGCTTAATTTACCTTTACTGCAGTCATTCCTTCACATTTCCCTCAGTGGCCGTAACCTGTTCTCTCCCTTTTTCCTCTCTCCCTGCTCTCTGTCGATATAGTGCTGTTGTCTTTTATAGGCGTATCTGTCCTTACAACCAAACTCCATCCCAATGGAGATACACATTTTAATGTACTTCCCTCCATCCAGGCACACACACTTAACAATGATTTCCCTTTTTAGTGGGAGCCTTTTTTTTTTTTGCTTTGTCAGCACAAATCTCCCCCCCTCAGTTTCCTCTCAGTTTCAGTTTTTCCTATTCATCAATTTATTTATTTACCCCTTTTGTGTTCCTTATAGTTATTTATTTCACCACCACATGCTTGGCATATTTAAACACCTTGCAAAAACAGCACTGGTTTAGCTAATATTGTGTCCGAGACAAACATAGGGATGTTTTGATAGTGTTTCCACTTTGGATGATTTAGTTATATATAATTAAGTGATTTAGTTATATATAATTAAGTGCTATGAGAATACAGATTGGAAAAGCAGTGTAACACCAGCACAGTTGTTAGTTGATTTTTTTTTATATTATTATTAATTTTGGGGTTATGAATTATATTTTATGTTATTAGACATATTATTTGTGAGATATTTTTGTATTTTATTTAGTATTATTCATTTTATGTCTGTTATAAAATGTTTTGCTCATTTTTTTGCTGTATTTCCAGTTCTTATACGGTTTTAAATGATTAACTGAAACCCATGCACTGTCCTTGGTGCTGAAAGCAGAAACCATATATCAATTTAGAAAAGCAGTGAATGCCGTTTCTTGTTTCATTTTTTTTTTTTTTTTTTTTTTTTTTTTTTTTTTTTATGATTCAGCCTCCCTCCTTCTTACGGTTCTCATACTCCTGTGATCTTTGTTGTTTCAACTGTTAATCACAGGGGGACATAAGGGAAAGCAAGAGAAAGAATGAGCTGAGGAGAATGGATAAGAGTGGATAAGTAATAAGGGAAGACAGTTTGACAGATATGTATGGAGCAGCCATGCAGCACAGCCAAACAAGAGGAACAGATATAGGAGAGTTATTGTGAAAGCCAGAAGCGACAACACAGCAAAACATGGGAGAAGGACATTGGTCGGTGAAATCGGACCCTTCTACACTGTAAAAAACAATTTTTGCTATGCAATAGTAAAAATTGCTTCATGTAGTACCTTCTAAATTAACATGTTTTATTACATTTAAAACCCTTATTTAACATGAGGGAGTCAATTTGCCTACATTAGGTCACACTAACAAAAGTCATTTTTAAAGGTTAAATCAACTACAAATGGCCCGTTATCACTTTTTACAGTGCACGACGACCCCAAGAGAAAAAGATAATAACGTCCCTGCTCCATATTTCCAAAATGGGACATTTTGATTGGAAAAAGAGAGCCAGGACTCATTTGTTTCACTATAGCTATGAATAAAGACATTCAGTTTTTAAAGCACTTGCTCAGTGTAATGCAGTGAAAATATGAATGTGCATATGAGAGGTTATGTGAATCTAACCCTTTTTAATAGTATATTGTAATTTTGAAGTTTGCACACTCAAACAATTACGATTTTCTGGATTTTACGTCTACAACCAAGGTTAATACTGTACAAAGACTGTACTGAATGATCTGTATAACATTAGCACTGCCCAGAGAGAGAGCGAGAGATAGTGTAAGAGTTAATACTCTGCAGTCTTTTCTCCCTATTTTGTGTAGCTCAGCAAATAATCGTTCTGCCTTTAGCTTTTCTCCCTCTTCCTCCCACCTTTTCTCTTGCTCTCATTTTCCTCCTCTCCCTCTTTCTATTGGATACACTCAGAGTATGGTGTGGGGAGGGGGGTGGCTGTGAAACATTCAGTCATTTTCATCTCCCTTCGCTGTAATTGAGCAGAGTGTTTTAGTGAATTGAGGGACATGAGAGCTGAGTGATGGTAAAAGATGGTAAGGAATGATGGGTGGGCATTGCAGAGGAGGAGGCGTCTCTTTCCTGTTTATTATGTGACACGTGAACGTATATTGAACTCACTCCTTCATTAAAATGCTTATCCCATATGCCTGCATTAACATTCATCTGATTTTGTATGTTGGCTAGGGCTGTTGCCAAAGATTTTGACAGTTTTTTATGGACAGGCCCTCTCTTTTCCAAGCCCAGTGAATAGACTATACCATAAAATACCTTAGGTATATGATATTCGTGTTTGCCCTAGACAGTGGCCCTAATATTTGCAGTTTCTTGTAAATTTTAATAGGTGTTTTTACAAAATCTAGATTGACATTGCATTGCACCACCTACACTTTACAAAACTGGGGCAGTAGGCCTACCCTTGAAAGGTACACCTTTGTACATTTACCCCTAAACGGTACATATTAGTGCTCTTTAAAATAAAGGTTCCCAAAGGGGGTTTTGCAGTAATGCCATAGAAGAACAGTTTTTTTGGGCTCCCCAAAGAACCTTTCAGTGAGCAGTTCTTAAGAGAGCCTCTTTTTTTTTAAGAACAATTTAATTTTCTAAAGAACATTTTTCCACTATAAAGAATGCTGCAATGGAAATAATTCATGGTTCTACATGGAACCATAAAAGCATATAAAGAAGCTTTATTTTTAAGAATGTAGTACCTCCTGCAGTTGTACAAAGCTGTTAGTAACTGGTGCAAGAACTAATGATGTGATGAGTTAGAAGCAGGTTACTTTGACAAGTTTGATAATGTATAAAAGTGTGAGCATCACTAATTTTCTCATCTCTTCTGTTCTCCCACCGCAGGCTCCTCCTCCCTCCCTCCCCGCTCGGTTCTCTCTCCTCCTCTCCCTCCCCCTGCTCCTCTATGCTCAGTTCGGTGTGTGTCTCCTCTTTCAAAGGGCGCACGGGTGGGAACAAGTCGTCCAACAAAGCATGTTACAGCGCAGACATGACTTGTCCGTCAGACAGCGAGAAAATAGTGATAAACTGCGGGGGGATTCGGCACGAGACGTACCGCAGCACACTGAAGACGCTGCCTGGGACCCGCTTGTCCTGGCTCACGGAGCCAGATGCGTTTAGTAACTTTGACTATGACCCAAAATCCGACGAGTTTTTCTTTGACCGTCACCCCAACACCTTTGCTTTCATCCTTAACTATTACCGCACAGGAAAGTTGCATTGTCCCAACGATGTCTGCGGTCCTCTCTTCGAGGAGGAGCTCGCGTTCTGGGGTATCGACGAGACGGACGTGGAGGCTTGCTGCTGGATGAACTACCGACAGCATCGGGACGCCGAGGAAGCGCTGGACAGCTTCGAGACGCCCGAGCCGGACCTGCCAGAGGACGACCCGGCGCTAACGGGTGGTGCGGACGGGGACTTGAAGAGGTTGTGTCTACAGGAGGATGGTCGCAACCGCAGCCGGTGGAGTACCTGGCAGCCCTTCATGTGGGCGCTGTTTGAGGACCCCTACTCCTCGAAATACGCCAGGGTGAGTGAGTGTACCGGCATCTTGTTAGTTTACTTTTTAAACGTGGTGTCTGTATCAGTTTTGAGCTCACTTTTTTGTAGTATGGCATGTATGTTACCTGTTCAGCTACTATTTGACTGTATATTTCTCGTGTAGGCTAGAATCATGAACTGGTCCGCAAGAGTCGGAATAGTCCACTCACTGGCGTAGGCCTACTTTGCACAAGTTGTAAACTTTTGGAAAGTTTGTTAGCTACGTTCGGACTCCGGAGAGAAAAGGACTCGGATTCGTTATGTGGACCCTTTCTCTGTCACTCTCTCTGATAAATGCAGTATTTTGTCTAGCTGTCACTCTCTCCATGCGTATTATTTGCCGGTGTTGTGCCCATTTTCGACCCCCTGCAAAATGATTACCCCTCTCGTTGAAATCGCTATCTAATTGACTAATCCTAACCCGCCCACACACCTAACCTAAATCTACCAATACTAGGGGGGTAAAAATCTGGCAGGGGTCAGAATTGAGCACAACACCTGTTAACAATGCGCAGTCAGTACTTTGTCGCGCCTTTAAAAATAAATAAATAAATAAATAAAAAAGGCGAAGGGACATGTGGCCAAGTATGGTGACCCATACTCGGAATTAGTGCTCTGCATTTAACCCATCCAAAGTGAACACACACCCGGAGCAGTGGGCAGCCATTTATGCTGCGGCGCCCGGGGAGCAGTTGGGGGTTCGGTGCCTTGCTCAAGGGCACCTCAGTCGTGGTATTGAAGGTGGGAGAGAGCGCTGTACATTCACTCCCCCCACCCACAATCCCTGCCGGAACGAGACTCGAACCCACAACCTTTGGAGTCCGACTCTCTAACCATTAGGCCACGACTTCCCCATTTTCGACCCCAAAACCGAAAAGTTGCTTTAATGCTTTGAAGAACATTGTTATTCAGTTTATACTCGGCTTCCTGCTATACAAAAGCCTTGTTGATTCTACTTCGTCAGTCGCAGCATCCAGCGATCAAATTTGTCTTAATAAAAAACATTTAATGTCCATTAACTTGCTGGGTATCCGTCTAGCGAGACGAATAATTATCAGTCAGACGGTCATTATCGCAAAAATAAACCCTTAATTAAGATACACACACATTCATATCTCATCCGCCAGTCATTGCGCATGCGCAAAAGTGTTTGTAATTTCGCTGTTGTCCATACTGCAGAACGGTACCTGGCAGACCCCTACGATATTGAACGTCACCAGGGCATTTACCCTGAGGTGGGCACTATTGAGTTTTGACTATGAACTGCATTACCTTGCAAATGTTGTTTTTTTATGTTAGAAGAATATTTCCCCCCACTTGTTCCTGAATTGCTGAAACATTCATGTCTGACAGTAAGCATGTTTTTATGCTCACAAACTTTTTAGTCATTTTGTTCATTTTGTAGCCTATATTTCATCACGTAAATGATGTGACCCTTAAAAATGGTATAGATTTAACCACCAGGAAAGGTATTTGAGAAAATTCTAGCTTACCAAACAAGTTACTTGTGTCAGGTTGTGCTTAGGTATTTATCCACTTTGGAAGTACAGGATCTTCACTTTTAACTGAATCAGTTTCCTGCTTATTCAGCAGAAGCCCCGTATGTCACTGGCACCACAATTACCTGCTAATCGTTACATCCTACCTCTCACATCCAGACCTGAAGCAATTAGATTTTTTTTTCTGGGTGCCACACTTGGGATCCCAATTTTGGGATAATGAGCATAATAAGGTCATATGAATTCATAAACTTTACACAGATTGCAGCCCAATTAGATGCGGCAAACTTTTTTACTTGCAATTTTAAGCAAGTAATCACAGACATTTTTTTTCTGTCTGTCAATAATTTTTTTTGTACAAATCTATAACAATTTTAGGAGAACAAAGTCACTTACTGACCCTTGTTGGTTAAGAGATGTTTCAGCTGGAGCACATGAAAGGCAGTTCACCCTTTGCCTCTCAGAACGCCATTCACGAGCTAGTGAACAGCGACTATTTATCTCCTTTATCAGTGCAGGCTATTTAAGACATTTATCTTCTGTGGCACATCTGGGTTAATAGATCATAGTCATGAGCAGTCGATACACACTTGCTTTCTTGAAATGAGCCCAGGGTACCAATTAACTGATCAGTTTTCCGTTGAATTTTGGGCTGCATTTGATTGCAGAATTGCTCTTAATGCGTTTGAAGTGTCTGCAATTGTAAGTTACCCAGCTCACAGTTCTCAAGGGGAGGGAGAGATGCCGTCATCATTTTACTGCGTCGTCATTGAACGGAGGTCTTTTATCAACCGTGACACGCATAGTGTTTGATTAGCGGGCTGCTGTATGGGTGCAGGGCCTCGTGCCGGATTGCTAATCATCACTTACAGCCTCCATGTCCCTTCCTCTCGCTGTGCTATAGCGTAACACTGCGGCGTCTCATACTAGCTGACTGCGCGTTGATTTCTGCTGCAGAGCAACCGAATAACAGAGCAACAAAGGCAGAGCCAGTGCATTTGTTTGTGTGCATGCATGCAGTGCTATTTGCAGTGCAATTTTTGAAATCTAAAACTATACAAATGCATGCAAGGTGTGTGTTATCTAGATTTTTGGTTACATCTTTAAACAATTCAGTTTTCATTTCAAGCACTTGTGAAGATGTAAGATGTTGTCTTCAGAGTAAATTCTGATTTTCAAAAGACTGTGGTGTCAGGCACTATAACAGAAATAGCATGAGTATTTGAGTTGATTTATGAAGGCAAGACTGAGAGCTGTATCTCTCTCTGGTTAAATTCATGGTTTAAATCGGATGTTCCAGTGAGCCCGTACATAGGTGAAGAGTTGCTGCAAACCCTGACTCCTCACTGCCCAGATTAAAGGATTCATATAACAGTTACCTACATTTACCAAGCTACAGTATCATTTTATTCAGGGGTTTTTAAAAAAATTTTTATTCCATGAACTCCCAAATATGATAAATGGCATAGAAGACAAATAGATTTTCATGTATTCTGTTCTATTTACATGCTATTATTTTATTTTATTTGATATGATGTTATTTATGTTATTTTAATTTACACATGTAATTTTTGTGCTTCCTGGGGTCACGGACTTAGCTTGAAAAACCAATAATCTAATTGAAAATGGTATCTGTTTTCTTTTTATAGCACGGAGCTGTATGGCAGGTTAATAATAGGGATATAAAACAAAACAACACACCTAATGACAAATTGTGAGAGCAAAGCACAGTATGCAGAATGCCGGAAATTGCTAGTGTTGTTCAGCATCTCAAGCTTTAGCAAGCACATGTTGAATGAGAGGATGGATAAAACAAACCTGCGGGTGCATAGTTATTCACGTGCAAAATCCTATTCGAAGGGGAACAACTATTAAATGAACTTACAGATCTCTAGCAGCGTTTCTTAGCAACGCCTTAGTGTCCCCAAATTTCCCACTTTGCCAGTGCTTGTCTATTTTGTTCCCATGCATATGTAATATATATATAATAATTTATATATAATCATATATAATATATATATATTCTCTTATATATATATGCAGAAAGCCTTAATAATGTCACAATTCACCTCTCCTCAGGTGGACGGTCCAGTATGTATTTAGAAATGTACAATTGCTTTGTGGCTTTGCATTTTTCATGATACTCATCACTAAATAATTGCTTTTACATGAGTAAAGTTTTAGTAGATCAACCCTGGATCAATTGCTGTGTCTCAAATCCTAGCGAGTTCCCAGCTTAGACAGCATTGTTGTGTATCATATTCATATCGGCCTGTATGTCTATGTGTGATTGTACTGTCACCAGAACAATATGCGTCACTACCGAGCTGTGCTGAAAAGGCCTGAATGGCTGTGCCACATGTGTGATTTTCCCGAGGTTAACGGCATTGCCAGCACTAGTACTCTAATTCTATTCTAATCAAAGGAAGTGGCTTAACAAAAACGGTTCACCTTACCAATTTTAAGTTAGCAATATATATATAATATCCTATTTGTGTGTGTAGCATACCTGCAAACATTTGATCATCCTTATGTAAAGGACAAAAAGATCTCTAGTTATGTTCTAATCAAATTAAGTGTCTTAAAAACTGTTCACCTCACCAATATTTAATTCCTAGTATGAATAAAAAAACATTTGGCTCAAATCCTTTGTCAAAATTTTGAATGAATGAATGCATAGAGGGAAGGTTTTGTGTGAAACTGGGGGAAAAAATGATCAGAATGATTTTTTTTCAGTGCTTACGCTGGATTTCCCAATTGCACAAATATCCCATTCCCGTCGTATAGTACTGTCTCCATACGAGGTGTTTGTAAACAGGTAGTGACACTGAATGCTGAATAGTGGTGCCAAAAATAACTAAAAATAATTCAATGTCAGGACTCCAGGGACCTGAAACTATTTGAAATGCGTGCCGCTCCTTGTGTGCATTGGCAAGTGAATATTACTCCTTGCTTCTTTTGCAACATTTGATTTAGTCATTGCAAACACGTTTGAAGTGCATCCTCAAGGGCCACATAGACCACAGCATCCCTCTGTGTTCAACACATTGAGTGTAATCAGATTCCTTTGGATGCTTTCCTTTTAACCTCTAAATATAGTACGAAAATGAGGAGATATGTGGGACAAGATCTCGCTCCTCTCAGTATCAAGCAGGCCCCTCTTTCTCCTGTACTCTTCATTTACACAATCCTGGCAGCAAAAACTTAACCGAACCACCAGGGCAACTTGGGTTTTATGCAGTATCTGTACTGCACATGTCTTCTGGCCACACATTGCAGCAGCAACGTACGTGATAATAAAGCTTACTGAACCAGTCACGCTGAGACCAATAAATTGGTGAATGAGAGGTAGAGCGGTGGATGCGCTTGAATCTACAGTCGCAGTGTGCTTTTTTCACCCTCCTTCACTGGCCACTGTCCAGCTTGCCGGTGAATGAGTCCGTTCGAGTTGCAGCGTATTTGCTTTTACAAGACATATTTTCCTGGCTCGAGATTTTGTTTGCTTCTGACTTTTCTAAACTAGACTACATTAACATCCCAGTGAGCCGGTCATCCACCCTGAAGTCTATATATGTGCATATATGGGTCCATATGCGCTGCAGCACTTCTACTTTGAATTTTAAATAGGTGTTGAAGAGTAGCCGATACCAGAGCCAACGAGTTATCAGTGTGAAACCACCTACATTTGTTTTTGTTTTTTTTCATAGCAAAACCACTATACTGCCAAAATAATCTTAGGATGCCCAGCAATGTCCAGAACCCCGTCTCATTTTAGTCAAACTCTGCACCTCTTCAGCTTTTTGTTAACTGGGCAAATGGAAAACCCCATTCCCTCGAGCACTCGTTGGTCACAGGGGGACAGTCGACTAAAAACAGAAAAGAAAAGCCTTGTATTTCAGCCCTACACACCTTCCAGATGTCCATGTGGGCCCAACGGGACGTTAACTCTTCTGACCCACTGACATTATTTTTATTGTGTTTAGCAGGCTGCTTTAGTTTACAGGTCAAATGCAGAACTTTACTCGTTGCTTTCGGGAAACTCAATTTACAATTTATTTTAATGGAGTTCATCATTAGCATGTTAATAAGATAGCATAAAAATACAAAGCAAACAAATATTAGGTAAAACAATACATTTTCTTTGACACTAATATAGGCATTTATTCTTTTATTTACTATAGACTATACTTTAGCACTATAGACAATTACTTTTATTTACATTTATTTTTTGTAGATACAGTGTTTATCCACCTTATTTTTTAAATGCAGAAGTAAGCTATTTCCTGTGTTTATGCAAGACTTTTTATTCATTAGCTGCTATATGTAAACAACTAATTGTAACCAAGTCTAAAGAAAAACAAAGCAATAAAACGTAAAAGTAAAAAAAAAAAAAAGTAAAAATTTGCACTAAAAACCAGCGTGTTTATAATCATGGTAATACATTTAAATAATATGGTAACAATTACCAGTTTGCGACAGACGCTAAAATAACCAGGAGCGGTTGGTATTGGAAGCCACATTCAAGTTAAAAACAACTGCATCCACTGTTATGTTAAAAATAAAAGTTTGTCTCATCTTATCTGCCATCTTGGAGTTTTTTTTCAACTAAGCTTTATGCAGTTATTTGTCGTCTTTGTCTCTGAGTTGTGTTTTATTGTCTCTGAAAATAAATGTAATTTTTTTTAATCATGACTTATAAAACAAAAAGCCATTTAAGAGAACTTTACTACATTTAAATACTACACTTAAAGGGACATTTTGCCCAAAAATCATTCATTTCACTATCATTTACTGACCCTCAACCTGTATGACTTTATTAATTTTTTTCTGTGGAACATCTGTGAATATAGAAAACAATGTTTCAACTGTTTTTTCCCCATAATTAGAAAGTCATAAAAATCCAAAACAACATTGGACACCAATGACTTTCTTTGTAAGGACAAAAATAAATTTTTCTAAATGTTTCACAGAAGAAAGAAAGTCATACATGTTTGGAACTACATGAGGGTGAGGAAATGCTGTTAGTGATACTGACAGCAACAAAAACCAACACACACTTCCAAAGTGACAACATCTATTTGGATGTCTGTGCTCATGCACTTGAAAATATATTCATAACAGTCACAAGGGGGACTCTGCGGTCTCTCGTGGAAACACCATGAGGTAGTGAAAGAAAGAAAGAAAGAAAGAAAGAGGGAATGGGGGAAGGGGAAAACCATGGTACTGTAATGTATCATGGCACTTTTACTTTATATATAGTATATCCTTGTTCTGTCACGTTAATCCCAATAAGACGCTGCCATTCCATTACACACACACACCAGACTATTACTATGAAAAAAATTTCCCTGCCAGTTTTAGATAAGCCTTTTCCCCATGGATGTGACTAGATTGCATGCTCGTGTGTCTGTGTGAGTGCGCTGGAACCGAGGAGAGAAAGAGCAGTGCTCATAAGATGCTGATGGTGGTAATACTGCAGCATGCTGGATGGAGGAGCAAGAAAGGGAGAGGGGAATTGCAAATGAGAAATGAGGGAGTAAGACTGAATGAGAGCAGAGATAATGTGGTAAATGGAGAGACGAAGCTCTTGTTGGAGAACCAGAGAAAAAGAAATGATAGGGAAAAGACAGAAAAAAGGTAAATGAGAATTGGACAGTGAAAGAATAAAGATGGATGACGCATGTTTGCTGAAATAGATCAAATATTTGCTTTAAAGGTGCACACAGCTGATTGGTTTATTTATTTTTGTTTATGTTATGCAGGCTTATGTTTGCCATTGGATGCATACTGACACCTAGTGGTGTGGATGCTGCATAACACAAACGCAAACATGATCAATTGTAGAAATGCTCTATTCTAGTGGTTCTCAACAAGGTTCTCAAAAAACTTCCATTGGGGCCCCAATAAGTTCTACAATTATATAAATGTAGTTATATTACCAAGATTTTAATTAAAATGCTAAAAAAACACTAAAAATAAAGATGTACAAAATTACATTCAACTTATTTGAGGTCGTATGTTTGAGGTTATTAGCTTTTTTACAATTGAAGTAATGAAGATGCATATCAGCTCAGCTTCGAATAGCACATTGATTAACGGGGGGTCTTACACGATGTCTACACCGGACGCGAATGGCGCGGCACAATGAAACAAAATACTATAGAACCCATTATAATCGGTGATGCGGCCTACACTGGATGTGGAACAGCACGACAAATCCCCAGCAGTAAACTGATGCCTCGTTCTATTTATGATGTACTGACACAAAGTGTACATTTGTAACGGTTGCTTTGTTGCGTCCAGTTTAGACAGACTTTAACTGTTTCGGTGTAGACACGGTGTTAAGAGTCAGAAAGGTTGAGAACTACTGCACGATTCACTATGACCCATACTTAATTTCATAATAATCTCATGAGTGAAAGTGTCCAATAACAGTTAATGAGATCAAATAATTAGAATTCGGCCAATCGTGTGAAGTCATATCAACCCCCATGAGGGAAACTGCTAAAAACATATTTTATTGGTCTACTGATAGAGTTCATGTAATGTGGCTGGAGATTATTCAAACATATATTTGAACAGTACTCAGGGTTTTTTTAATGGGAAAAACTTTTTAATAAGGTTAAAATAACTGAGTACATATTTAAGACATTTTGCTGATGTTTACAGAAAAAGATGATCACAGTATGAGGTCTGAACATCTAAATGTCCCGAACCTCTCTAGAAACAGTCAATAGAGTTTGGAGGCCAGCTAAAACCAGCAAACCAGCTTAGGCATGTTGATGTATGTAGGAAAATAATTTCTTGCAGTGTGTGAAAGAGTTCTGAGATAATGACTTTTGACTTGAAATTGCCATGTGTGTAAATCGCAGGTGTATGTATGTGCACTTCCACATCTGGATGTTTTTCTGCTATAGTTGTGTATGCATACATCTAAGAGAAGTTTGTGCATCTCTGTGCATTTGGCACTAGCCACTGCATGCTAGCTTTTAGCATTTTCTCAGAGTGGGGCTCTCACTTGGATTAAGGACAAAGGGAAAGGCACTCTGTCATCCCAGCTAATGGCATAGAGTACACAGAGAAGGAGAACACTGGCAAACTACAGCTCAGACAGGGAGAGAGAAATGGCGTAAGGAGGAGAGAGTGTTAGAGCGATGGACAGAGATTGGGAAGGAGTGATTATGAGGAGCGCAATGATGAAGAGAGGAAGGGAGACGGAAAATTTGCAAGGACAAATGTGTGTAGTGTGCTGCAGTTATCAGGATCGAATACTAAGCAGAAAAAAAATGCTGTGCTACCTGTTTCCTCTGTTTCACCTCGATAAAGTGAGTGTGCGTGCAAGAGAAGCAAGGAGTGTGTGGTTTTTGTGTATGTCAGGGAGTTTTTTTGCATGTGTGGTTTCTTTGTCAATACTTCAAATGTGCAGTATACAGGCAGTTTTAGACAAAGAGACAATTTGTTGGTACTTTAAGCTAAATTTCTAAGATGACAAAGATAATTCAATTACACAATAAAATTAATAACAAATATGAAAAAATTATGCAATAATAAAATAAATTAATAGAGAGATTAATGTATAGAGAGAGAAAGAGAGAGATACAAGTATATTTTAGTATACATATGTATGTGTGTATATAATATATATATATATATATATATATATAGTATTAATGTGCTCGAAACCTATAATAAACAAAACCTATAATAGTATTATTATTTATATTATTATTCCATTGTTTATTATAAAATATTAAGAAATAATACGTATATATACACATTAAAATTACTGTGTATTATTATTTATTAATTTCTTTTTCAGAAATTACACACTTTATTTTTAACAGACCTGACTTGTAATGTAGATATAGCCTAATATAAATCTGATTATATATATTTATATATTCAGTAAGTGAACAGGCTATAGAAATTCTCCTGTCTGTATGTCTTTGTTGTGGCATCAACATTTCTAAAAGGTCCTGGGTAATGAATGTAATGAATGGATATTAGAAAGAGAAAGATACAAAGTGTGAATCTGGTGGGAGGTTGAGTCACTCTCTTGTCCTCCATTAGGCTGAGAACCTCAGTGTTTTTATCAATGAGATCCAATGCGTCATTCTCAAACAAAACACTCAATAGTGTATTTTCTCTCTTTCACTCTCTCTTTGTCTGTATCCCCGAGCTACCTCGATCACACTACATTGACTACTGTTATGCAATATACTCATCTTCAGTCTCAAAGGTTCATCTTTTACTCTCCCTGAGTGGTCAGTCACCACACCACAATCCACACTCGCACTACAGACATGTGAGGATGTTTACTCACACTCTACGAATTCAACTCCTTAGTACAAACAGTCAATCATGGTCATCAAGTTTTACTCACACTTGTGGAATTCATGCAGCTCGAGTGCTGCCAAGAAGCACTAACCAAACACTAAGACGATCTGAATGTTTCACTCAAATTGTTATTCTGATAGAATTTGCAATGACAAATTGTGTATTAATGCAAAATACATTTCCACTAGAGCTCTTGGACTTTTGGACCTCACTGTAGGAAAGAAGTAATCAGGTGGATTGTTTGATTATGTCTGTGTTTGTAAGAGCCGCTGTGTCTGCTGCTTTTCTTATGCGCTGATTTGAGAGGGTTCATTCTGTCCTGTCAGTCAGTGACTGTAATTAATCTGTTAAAGTGCCTGAGCTGTGTGTGTGTGAGAGAGAGAGTGCTTTGCTACAGCGGCAGAACTGACCGTTGCTTGTGTGTGTGTGTGTGTGTGTGAGACATAACATCAGGCTGTATGGGATATTGTTCCATGAATGAAGCATGCTTGCTAAGATACATATTGATGTAACATGAGAGTGTTGAATTACATTGGCCTGTTTTATAATGAATGTCAAATTGGTTTTGCCTTGTAAACACTTTGAACATCAATTCATTATTTGCTTTAAGTCAAAAAAGAAGAATTTAATCTGTACATTTAAATGTGTGCAGAAGAAAAGTATTAGAACTAAATTAATAAAATGGCAAAAAAAAGCCCAATATAAAAAACACTTAAAAAGAATAATGATTGACAGTTAATTTTATGTTCACGTTGTACTTTAAATGTTTTTGTTTTTCTTGTTTCTGTGCAGCAAGTGTGCACTTTGAGTGAAAGATTTGTCTTCTGGCCTTTGCTTGTTTGTTTTTCTCTTCACCTGGACCATGTGCTTCCCTTTAGCCTTCATTTATTACAAATGATATGCACTTACCAAGTCACCGTACGCTGCCATTAATGTCTTGTTAAATTTCCTTTAGCCTCTGTCCTCTATCATTATTTGTGTCCATGTGGTGGTTATCAGGGGGATCAAGAGTACACACTCCGCATGACCTCAGTGCTGGTGTTTGCTTCTGTCTGTTACTGGACTAACACTCCAAGGCATGCCAGGTAGTTGTTGTTGTTTTTTTAGTTCAAAGTCACTCTCTTTTCTTTTCTAATTAATTTTCCCCGGTGAAGTTTTTGTTGTTGTTCGTGAACAGGTAAAGACCCCCCCTCCCCCAAGAGTGCAGGATGTTGTTGGTGAAACAAAGAGCTGTAAAGGGGTAAATCAGAATCTCCTGCATAATTGCCACGGCACAGTTTGTAAGAAGCACATGCACTAACCGCTAGGGTACAGCTACATCAAGCTTGATTTTGTCAAATTTTCATCAAATATTAGTCAAATTTTGCTTGATGTTTTGAGACAAAAGCTTAATGTACTCTGAAAACCCACCATAACTTGTGGAAGTTTGGCCTCATTTTCATTATGAAAAAAAAAAGTCTGAAATAAGATCAAGAATAAGAATAATATTGTTTTAATTAGTTTACGTTTTAGTATAATTGGTTTTTGGCCGATAATAGCCATTGCCGAATATACAGCAATACTCACGCGCTATTGCCATATATATAGATATATATATATTATATATAGATTATATATTATAGTTAACAAAACACAGCACAGAATAAGACTTGAATTGAACTTTAACACTTCTGGTGTCTGACTGGAAGATGATATGGCCCAAGGCCCATCCAGTCAGGGTGAGCTGCTAGAAGGAGAAAAGACGTTTTTAAAGATGAACACCATAAGACGTAATGATCTGAGAGTAAAATGTGAGAGTTTGTAAAACTTTATACTGTTCCTGGTACATGCATGTAGTTAGAAACAAATGTGTTTATTTATTTTATGTTCAGTGACATTTTTTTTTTTAAATGTATTAAAAGATGTAGATATATTTAAGACAAAAACTACTCTCTCTCTCTCTCTTTCAAACATATTCTCTCTTACTCTTTCTCTGGCTGGTGGAGGTACCAGATGCTGATTCCTTGGGGTTCCAGGGCTCTGGCCTTCTCCCCACCCTGGTGTCCTGCCAGATCTTGAGAGAGAGGGACATGGAGATGGGTTGAGGGTGGAGCACAGCTTGTCCTGCTCTTATCCCAGATGGCTGTTGCGGCAGTACTCTCTCTCTCTCTCTGTCCACTTTTTTGTCTTGTCTTATATCGTTCATCTTCTGATTTTCCTCATTTAATCACATTATCCATCTAATCAAACACTGTCACACATATACATGCTCTCTCACAGTCTCATTCATGTACACTCAGCAGTTCAGCTGACAGTGAGAGATCAATATGAGCAATATGGCCTCCGTAGAAGATGACATCACACATGTACACCTCACAGCAAGAGGCAATCCTGCATGTTTTATGCTAATCAGAGATGCCTAATAGAGTTTTACCCTACATCAGCTTCTGAAAATCACTCAGATGAACTGAATCACTCAGTGAATATGGACTAAAGCTACCTGATAAATATCTACCTGGCTTTTTAAAAAATTGTTTGTTCTTGCAACAAAGCAATACATTTGATTCAGTCATATTAAATATTGAAATGTTTTTGATTAGTATAAAACCAGTTATTTTTGATGCTACCATGCGAAGTTTTGTTATTTGACAAAACAATTTTGGTAACACTTTAACGATAAGGTTCTATTCATTAACATAAGCTAATGCTTTAGGTATGAATGTAAGTTGACCAGAAATTACATGTCTGGTTAACTTTGGTTAACTTGTATAAATTGTATATTCAGAAATTATATGTAAAAAGTTTTTTTCAGCTAAAAAAATCATTCTTAATGTGGTTACATCTAAATTAATTGGTTTTGTCCAAAGAATTATTTGACTTACTCAACCTGACAAATTAAGTTACATCAAAATATTATTATTATTACTTTTTCAATGTAGATCAGTGGTTGTCAATAGCAGTGAGCACCAAGAAGTCATGGTTAAAAGTGTTTTGAGAACAGCCAAGGGGTGTACATTTTATTAATATTTATTTTATTTTATTCAAAATCAAATTTTAACAAACTGAACTTTATTATAAAGTGTTACTACATTTTTACAGTATGGCTCTATTGCTTGATGTAGTTAAAATCTCTCATGGTGGTGAGCTGAAGCAACATATAGTACAGTATGAATCCACACATATGCTACAATAGAACCTTGTCCTTGCCAGTTATTTCCCTAAACCCTCTTTCTCATCCGTCCAGTTGTAGCTGTTATATCATTGTGCCATGTAGGTGTTTGTAAGTGCTTGCTTGTTGTGTGAGATGGGGCTCCCAGCATCCCTGCACCAGAGCCTCGCTGATGATATAGGGGGGATCTCAGCTTGGCAGCCTAGTGCTATGCGGCCTCGGCAGTGTGCTGCAGGAAGGAGGAGGAGGATCTGGCAGGTGTCCGTGTCATTTTTACAAAGCGCCACACCAGCCACTGCATAGAATTCCCAACCAATCGGTGCTCTGCGCACAGAGCTGCTCCTTACGCAGCAGAACAAGATGCCACTCGCTTCTTCGCCCTCCCCCCGTATCGCTCGTTCCCTCCTCTGCGTTTCACATCCCTCCGTCTCCCCCTCGACATTCATTTGATGTCTTTTCATCAGTGTTGCACTCTTCTGTTGTTTCCATCATCATACCCCCTAACCCCTTTATGCATCTCTCCACACACACTCAAAGTGGGTCTGATGCCGGTTATAGGTTGTTTTTGCATTATGGATGGGTTCTCTTTAGCAAGCAACCGTTTCAGCATCCCACTCTCCCATCTCTTTTACTTTCTCCCACCCATTTCTCTTCTCGGGCCCCTCCTCCATCTGTTTTTCACCTTGGGTATCCATTGGTTCATGTCATTATGGTGCAGTAAGGCAAAAGAGGGAGAGGGCTTGAGGCGATACATTACTGTGACGTTCCAGAACACATTCCCCTCCCTTTTTTCCTCTCTACCTTTCCCTTTCTGTCTCGCTAACATGCTTGCTTAGCAGATTATATTAGTGGCCAAATATGATATTTTGTCCAGTAAGCCGCTGCTTGTCCTCTGGAATGCGTATAGCAGAAGGCTGCACATTTTTGACATATTAAATGAGATGCTTTTAGTCGATGGATTTATCAATTGATTTATAATTAAATCCTCTCCACCACTCTTTGTTTTTTATTTAAATGATCCTATTGATTTTTTTCATGCTGATTCAGTGCAGTGATCAGCCGCAAGCACTGAGTGGTACCGATTACCCCCCGAGAGGCGCTTGAGAGAAGGTGCAAAGGCTAGCAGCGCGATGCAGCCCAGCATTCGCGCACGAGTGTATCCGAGTCACTGATCGTTTTGATACACTCCGGCGCACCCCCCGCCCCCGCGGCCCCTTTGCAGACCCACCGAGACCGACTGCTTTTGCTTCAGGATCCAGATTTTATATTGGAGAAGCCAAGGACGCATACAGCTGGGTGATTACCAAAAGTTTTATCAGAAGCAAATGTAGATCCAACCAGAAGTGGAATTTTATTCCCTTGCCATCAGACCTTATAATATACCAGTTTATAATTAAGCACACATGGTATTAATGTGTGACTTAAGGGGATTACAATCATTAAGTTTCAACTAGCGAACCATTTATGCGGGGCAAACAAAAGACAGATAAAAAACATGGTCAGTGTCCATTGTCAATAAATTTCTACTTGCATTTAGCCATGAGGGTAGCAGACTTTTAAAACAATGTCCGACGAGATCGTAAAAAACTAGCGAATTTGTCACAGAGCCAACAATATGCTGCACTGAAAAAAATGTTTCATTCATCCAATTAAAAAAATTATGGTAATGATTCACATCTATATTTTTTAACTTGAGCTGAATGAATTGGACAAATTTAATTTGGATTAATTTTAAGGATGAAAGGATTGTTTAAGTTGGACGGTCATGGGGGATGAAAAAAAAATCCCCCCCGCGCCCCCCCCAGTGTGAATTTAGGTGAATTGCACCTTTAGGCTAAATAGCAAAATTAACCATTTTGTTAATACATGGCCAACAAAAGCAGAAGCGGTGATTACCAGCCAACATGATAAATAATAAGACATAAATATTGTGTATGTGTTTGATAACGTGACACTGTGATTTTTATTGGCATCTTAAGCTATCTTTTCCTGCGTTTTTAACGTAATATTTTATTTGAATATCCAAAATTATGTTCTGGGCTTTTTGGTGCTAGACTCTCAAATGTTGCCTTTGGTTCATTTGCCGAGTACGCCTGTCCCCCTATATATAACCAAGAGTCTCACCTACTCTCAACCCGGGGCCCGTAGGCCAGATCCGCCGTCACGGTTCCAACAAGGATTCATGTATGGGGACCCTAGATCTTCCGGGAAGAAGACTACCAGTTTTGTGTGTGTTTTTGGCCTCTTTTTACTGAATAAAGTGAATGGTGTGGTAAAATGTTTTTGAAAGGACAGTGTTTGTAGGTGAACAATGAATTTCTAAAAGTAAGTGCTTTTTTCTGTCACATTAAAGTCAAGTAATATAAATAAACTTGTTTCAGGTTTAATGGACTTGATGTCTATTTAGAGGTGCTTTGATACATAGTTTGATTATAGCGGTGTGAAGAATGTTAAATGCCAGTCTAAATAATTTCATCCCTTAATATCATCCTTTTTTTCTAATAGGACATGTTTTCAGAATCTTCGAAGATTTCAAGACTTTTCAGATTAGTTTCTTTTGCATATTGCTTGACAGCCATAAGGTTTCATCGTTTTCTGAAGCAACATATTCAGTCCACATTATATGCTCGATATGTACTCAATGAAGTGTATAATGGTGAAAATTTGACATGATCTTAGGTACATGCTTGTACACTCTTAAAAATAAAGGTGCTTCAAAAGGTTCTTCAAGCAATGCCATAGAAGAACCATTTTTGGTTCCACAAAGAACCATTCAGTCAAAGGTTCTTTAAAGAACCATCTCTTTCTTACCTTTTTATAATCTGAAGAACCTTCTTTCGCCCCAAAGAACCTTTTGTGAAACAGAAAGGTTCTTCAGATGTTAAAGATTCTTTATGGAACCATTTAGACAAAAAGGTTCTTCTATGGCATCGTGAAGCACCTTTATTTTTTAAGAGTGTAGGTTAACAGTGATTTTCTAAAAGTAAGGAGCTTTTTTCTGTCACAAATATAAACAGACACCCATTAAACTATTTTTGACATTGTTTTGATTTTCCTAATTTTGTAATGCTTATTTAAACAATTTCATGTATTAAAATCATAATTTAAGGTACAAATATCTTTATATGGAAAAATATACACACTTTTACCTGTAGAATATATGAGGTCTAAGCTTTTTACCATCTTGCTGCATGAATGTTGCACAGCTGCTGGCGTTGTTGTTTCTGTCACCAGCAAGGTGTTGTAATAATGCTGGACATGACCCTGTGTGACAGAGGTGACTGCTCTTCTGTGTTCCCTAATATGTCTTCACCTGTGTATGTGTTTTTGTATTTTGTATATGTGATCCACAATATTCTTGTCCATATGTGCAGTTGCATCAAGCAAATGCTGCAGTGCACTGACATATAGCAGATGAGGTTAGCGCAGGATTTCTGTCTTTCTCTTTCTCGCTCTCACACACAGCGCTGCTGGATATGAATAGAACAGACCGGGGTCCAGGGAGCAACCACAGGCAGAAACATGAGCGCTGTATGGGGAGAACAGCAGGTCCTCAGTTTTCCCATGCCAGACCTCAAAGACCTGCACTTTCACCTCTCACGTAAAGAGGGCGCTGTTTCATATGAACCTTACCGTGCAAACATCCTCTGCATTCCCAGTATCTAGTTCCACTCCATCTTTCTTTCTCTCTGTCTGATTCTCTAATAATATCTCTGCAGTTACTGCAGAATTTGTAGCTTGCAGCAACATGTGCACTAATGCTGGACACTTCCCAGTCGCTGCTGAAACCGAGCAGAAACAGACAACTGCTATGTGACCTGAGAGAGTGTACGGACCATTACACTCTGTGATTATATTCACACTTACATGCTATTTACTGTATGGTGCACAAGAAAACAGATTCTGTTTTAAGTCAAACAGATGTTTGGGATCATAAAAGCCTGTTTTACTCATCGAAAAAAAGACTAATTAAACTCCATGAAAATTCAACTAAATTATTTCTTTAAATGTAAAGTATCTGTATTGTTTGTGTTAAATGAGCTAACAGTGTATAAATAATTTCAAATGCTACAGTTTTAATGCATAAAGCTTCTCCATTTTCTTATATTACAATGTGTCCCATTCAGGTAACTTCAAATAAAACATTTATGGGGTTGAACGTTTCCTACAGAAGTTGATTCAGTCCGTTTTACTGTCTCTCTGTTCTCTTGAAAATACTACTCTTTGTTTACTGTGTGGGGTAGTAAGGTACAGTATATGGTTGCAGTATATGGAAAATTGTTTTGGAATATGAATTGTCCCCTTTCCGTGTAAAAAAATACACTTTGTTTTAAGGCTACTGCCATGAATGGAGTCTTGATTTCTTTAGGGGTGAAACATGAAGCAGTCACCCCAGCTAACAAAAAGAACATTTTTATAATGTTTCCATTAAGTTATGAAAACATTATTTCTGAATGTTCAATGTCAGTTTTTTTTTTATATATAAAAACGTTTTTTGTTATGCAAACATTAAGGGAACATTCCATTTTATCATTTTGCAAACATTATGGGGGAACTTAAGTAGTAGAAATGTTGGACGAACTTTCAAATAAAATGTTTCCGAAAAAAGGTCTCATGAACAATGTATACATAACGTTTTTGTGCTAACGTTTAGAGAACAACGTGTTAGCTGGGACTGTACAGAATTGCTTATGTCTTAAAAATAACACAATGGGACTTGCATCCATGTGCAGTAAACCTAAAATAGCAATGTTGTCTGAAAATTTAGCAATGACTTTATTTTTATGGCTGCTACAGAATTCATTTGTATACACTGTAGGGAGCAGGTGAGCTGACTCAATAGTGTGTTGTACATTTGGGATTTGAATTCTGCTTTTCATTTTTCCCGTTGTGTACATGATAAAGGCCAGGGTTTTTTCTGCTTGTTCTCTTTTCTGAATTACCATTCCTATGTAGCCCTGTTCTGATCTATTCCTGATGAATTCTGATGTACTCACTCTCTCTTGCTGTCCTGCTTCTGCTAGTTTATTTTCCTGTCTTAGTATCACTCCCTCTGTGGCATAGTTAGGTCACGTATGCATCACCGGGTTCTGATTAGTATGAACCTGTCTGTAGGGCTTTATACATCCCAGTTAATTGATGCTAATAGTGTGTTGTAATCTTCTGTCGGAAATGGTGCTTCTTTTCTTCTTAATCCTACTGTATTTCTCTCACTGTTCCATGCTTGTACTTCCCTATTCTATTTTTTTGTTAATTCTCTTAAACCTTTGACCGACAAATACTTTTTGCTCCTTTCTTTGTATTTTTCTCCATTTCATCTTATGTCACTTCTAGGACAATCTTACTATGTTACCATTTTTGATTATTGTATTTCTCCTGACATATATTGTACCATTTTAGAGGCAAAACACATGCTACTGAGTGTTTCTTTGGCTTTGTGGGAAATAAATTAGAATTTTGTTTTTAGTTATTACAAAAAAGCATTCGACTATACATGCTGAGGTGGAAATGGCGGTGGAAGGACATTTGAAACATTTTTAGAATAAAATTATAGACTCCTTTGTCTTACCAAGGTTTATTTCATACCTAGCATTTTATGTATCCAAATTCACATTATGAAACACTATTTTTACCCTTTTTGTCAGGATTCTGCCCTGACACTCCGTTTGTCTTGTCTTTTTGTTTTTCGTGTCTATGTCTTGTGTTTCAGCACATGGCTTAGTTTTGTTAGCCATGTGTCCTTCTAGTCCCTCCTCGTTTCCCCTTTACCACACCCTCTTGTTAGCCCTGGTCTAGTCCTTATTGGTCTAATTGTGCTCACCTGTTCCTCATGTGCTTTCCTCCCTATTTATAGTGCCGCTTGTTTTTGCTGGTTCGTGGTCATTTTCACCTCACTGGTCTAGCGTATGGTTGATGTGCTGGTATTTGTTCCTTTTCCATTGCCTGGTTTGTCTTGTGCCTTAGCCGTGTCTAATGGCACTTTTCCACTGCATGGTACGGCACGGTTCACTTTTGGGGGGTTTTCCACGGGGTACGGTACTTGGTACTTTTTTTAGTACCACCTCAGTTGAGGTTCCAAGTGAACCGTACCGTTACCAAAACGTGACGTGTAAACTCTGCTGATCACTGATTGGCCGGAGAGAATCGTCACTACCTGCGTCACTGAACTTGTGACACAAGCACAACAGAACCGCTAGATTTAAATCAGCACAGCCAGCAAAGGATCTGTTTTGAACGAGCGCACCTTTTTTTAACAACCAAAAAGTGTCTGTTTCGTTGTCTGTTGAGGAAGTACAGACGTTCCTCTCGTTGATAGCAGAGGAGCGGATCCAGCGAGAGCTTGATGGGGCAACACGGAATGAAAAAGTTTTTCAGGAGTCGCGGCAGTAGAGGCGGCACAACTAACGACATGTGAATAATCCCGCCCACTCTAAAGCGATGTTTTGTCACATGTCATATATCATCTCAAGCTGCTATTCACTGACATTGTTGTCTGGGTGATTAAATAGGCTACACAACTTTTAAAGAAAACTTTATTGGATACAAATTTGTTGGTCGTTGAGTTGACACCACAAAAGGATAATAGTAATAATTTGTGTAAAAAAAAAAATATTGAAATGGTTTATGCTTATTCCACTCTTTGTATAAATTATCATATTTTTGTGACAGATTTGCATATTTAAAATTGAAAATCTGCTTCTGGGACAAGCATAAAACAAAATCTTAATTTTTGGAAATTACGCTGAGTGATCTTTTGCCTGAGAGGTCAAGCATTTGATGCTAAGTGTGTTTGATCTTGATATTTGCAACTGTGTTCATTATTCATGATGCAAGAAGACAGGAACAGAGGAATGGACAGAGAAAAGAGATACAGAAAACGGAGAGTATGACAAACAACATGATTAAGTGAAAAATGGGAGTCCTGCAAACTGTGATGATTGTGTGTGAGACAGTGTGGTCTGTAATATGTATGGTGTACTGCACAGTGCTAATAAAAATTAGGTCATTCCATGTCTAATGAAAGATGTGAACTGAGAAAAAAACAGAAAGATTAAGAAGGCGGGTGAAGAGAATGAGGATACAGAAATGGCTGGAATATAAAGCAGGGATTTTCTCCTGAGAGATCAGAGAAGATCAGAACATTTTTGTAGATGCATATTAAAATGAGTGGTGGAGGGATGTGAAAGATGGTATAGAGTTCTGGATCTTTAAACTATGACATCTGCCACGTCTATTGCATCCACTTCACATCTCCTCTCTAGTCATCTGCTATTTAAATTTCTGCTACTGCGGCCAGATTGCTTCTTTTTCTAGAGACTGCCTTCTGTTTTCAATACTCCAGACAAATCTAGACCTCTATTTTTAGCCCACAGCCTATGTATATTCATAAACACCAACTGTAGATGATTTATTAATGATAGAAAAAGATTATTCAGCTGTGGTTTTAGCTTTGCATACTATGGAGTGGATCATTCCCTTTCATTTCAGTGGTTACTTTCTTTTCTGTGGTGCAGTATTAGTGCAGCAACATGCAGGCTGAGACAAGATGTGAAGTGCTGTGCGACAGTGTTTATGGTTGATGTACAGTGTGGTCAAAAAGACTGAGGCCACATTAAAAATCTGGGATTTGAAATTCAAACTGACCAAAAGCTTTGAATTTAGAAAATTTTAAAACAAAGAAATATATTGTAAAAATGAATGATTATGCGCTATGAGCTACACTGGCACCTTTGTCACAAGCACACTTGAGCACCATTTTTTTGTATGGTACGTCAAGTTAAGTTTAAATTAAGTTTTTTTTATCCAATAACATGTTCTGTGTACACTGAACATAAAACATGACTGGCAGCTTTGATTATGCTGCTGAAGCCCCCTATTACTACACTGTAAAAAATAAGTGTAATTTTAACTGTAAAATTTTGTAAAAACGCTACAGAAAAAAACTGTTAATAGGTTAACAGTAAGTTCTGTAAAATATCTAACCAGACATTTCATGTAATTTTACAGTAAAATGCTGTCAATTTGACAATTTTTAGAAGTAAAAATAACAAATCAATGTATAATTTGCAGTCAAAAACTTTAAACTGATATTCCCAGAATTCCCTGCATGACACTCCACATTTGAAAGTATTTTGTTTAAATAATCATGTTTTTTTAATAGTTTTTGTTATTAGTTATGTATATTTGGGCTTTGTTACATCTTCTGTTGTTTAATTAAAGTTGAATGCATTATTTAAGTATCATGTGTGTTACCCTGATGGTGTTTTGTGTTCGGCCAGGAATGACTATGTGCAACTTTATAATTTGCCCCCTACTCACTACCCCCCTTACACCTCCACTGCCGGTGGCGAAGCCTACTTGTGATGAGCTTTGATTTATGTGGCTTGCTCTTTTACACTGCATTATTATGGTGGGTGCAGTATGTTAAAGGTAAAAAACAGATTTAATAGCAGGGTGCATTTTGAATTTATGGTTTTACATTCAAATTTTCTTGTTTGTAAATAACGTAAATGTTTACAGTTTTTCTGTATTTTTTACAAAATTATTCTGGCAACCACAGCTGCCAGAATTATTTTGTAAAAACGACAAAACATTTTTACAGTGTAGGTTACTACTCAAATGTACAAATTTGTGACATTGCCCATATTCATATTCAAGGTCTCAGACCTTTGAACTCCACTGTAACAAGTGATGGTACAGTAACGTGTCGAGGGTTTTAACTTGTCAGTAAATTCGCTGTGGCCGCCAGTGAAAGCATGCTGTCCTCATTCAGAATCAAAATGTATATTACATAACTAGTAGGTTTTTAATATTTTTGGGGGGTGGGCCCCACCCCCCAGCATTTGGGGGGCGGGGGGGGGGGGGGGGTTAGGGGGGTAGGTACTGGAGAGGAAATTTAATGTGTTGGATCAGGGTTGTGAAATGAAAAATGAAAAAAAAAAAAAAAAAAAAAAACGCTGGTCTGAGAACAATGCCCAGAGGGATCTGAGACCAAAGCTTTGACCTTTCGCGCTTCAAAGAATGTGCAGTTCTGTGTTCTGTACCTTGTTCTGCACGATGCAACAAAATATTGTTGTTTTGTAAGACATGATGCATTGGTTTTTGATCTCATCAGGCCTTCTGATTTGCTAGAGTATGTTTTTTTAGTATATGCTTTGCAGGCAATTCCTCCAGAAATCTAGCAGGCATGTCCCACAGAGCTGACACAGTGTCTCTGGGAAAAGCAACACTTAAATGCTCCTCTTGGAATAGCTCACTTTACTTACTTACTCGACCGTTCTCATGCCAAGTAATAGTGAAGGTTCTCCTGAGCGTTCTGGAACAGTTCCTGCGATTTTCTGGGGAAACATGATGATTGTGCTAATCCTAAATGGAGTGTGGGCTTTCACTTGGTCTTGTTGTGTTGAACATGCTCCTATGTAGTAAAAAATAAAAAATGCAATTAGTACTTGAAATGATTGGGAATCTTACAGTTGATGATTAATTTGCTATATATTTTATTTATTACAGTCTCATTATAATTACTGCACCATGAAAAAATATTAATATATTAATCATATATAATGTATTTATACATATGGTGACATCAATTGATTTATTTTTTAATGTAATACAGTAAAAAAAATTAAAGTAATTATGATCATTAAAAAATATTAAGAAATACAATATCAGATTATTGTAATAATGAGATTTTGAGGGTAAAATGTGCTTAATTATCCTGAAAATAATATCACAATGAATAATAATTAAATAATATATATACAAAAATACATTAAAAACTCCTAATAGTTTTCTGTAATCTGTATGCAAAACTATTATATGTTTTTTTGGGGGGTGTATGAGAATCATATGAAAGAATGCACTCAGGTTATGAGCTTATAGTTCATAGTGGCTGCTTCTAGCACATTCGTTTTTTGACAGTCATCTGAAGTCTTTGCAGAACTCCAGCATGAGTCTGTTCCATCTATAAATTTCAATCTGAGAATGTGAACATTTACAGCCACAGTCATATGTAGGGCCCAGAAGAGTGTGAAATTCAATGTTAAACCTAGATGATTGTCTTGATTGGTGTGCTAGGGAAAGTCATGGTTATACTGTACACTCATTCCAATGTGTAAAATCCATTCTCATTATCCTGTGGTTCTGATATTGTGTCTTATGCACCATTAAGTCTCAGTAGGTTGATTTTAGGACACAACATTTAGATGCATGCACACACATTCAAGTATGTGCAAGTCATTTATCTTCCTTTTTTGTCTGGTATGTTTCAACATGTTCTTAGAAAGTTTGACAGCATCGAGTCAGCAGGCACCGTCTCAAGAGGTCATATTTCATACAACCTTTCTTACAGAAAAAGCTGGCCATGATGGGTACAAGCGTGTCCATAGCATCAGAGTATCTTGTAATGGAATACAGGAACAAGAGCAGAGTTGCGGGCAGCAAACAGCCATTAGGAGCGTGTCCACACTCCCAGGAGTGGCATGAAGACATTATGGTGAAGAGTTACTTAATTCCAGGAGAGTCTTTCCTGCTAGAGTCCTTATTCATCCTCAAAATCTTTAAACAGTGATGCCCTTAGACTTTGTTCCACAACTGTGGAGCCAGACTGCAGTGATACAAGAAAAAGTTAATTCTGTTCTTGCATAAGCACTGAGGTTTTGTGTCCTTCAAGTATAAAGGAGCGTTCACTCATGAAGTGTTATGCAGTGTGAAAGCGATCTGAAAGGTATTCATTTACGAAGATTTGGCCAGTTTTAGCAGTAGCCCCTAACTGCAGAACAAAGATCCAGGGGGCGGGGTTGGATCCACATCTAGGGGGTGGAGATGGTAGGTTTAGGGGTGGAGATGGGTGGGTTTAGGGATCAGGGGGTGGAGACGGGTTGGTTTAGGCATATGTAAGGTGGGAGGAGTTGGATCTGGATCCAACCTCGCCCCCTGGATCTTGTGTTCTGCAGTGAGGACCATCTCAGTTTTAGTCACTTGAGTGACAGTGAACTCTGGTGATGTGAATGTGTTGAGTGTCTGCCAAAGTTGAGAGTAGTTTAACATTATGCAAATGAGTGGAGACTACCGGTTGGCTTGAAGACAGATAGGCCTACTATATTCAGGTGTAGGCAAAATTAAGATATATATATATATATAAATGGAACCATTTGTGTCAGAAATTGTTGCCATTCAAAAAGAGTTAAATTGATTCATTGATGATCTTGTCCATTTTATGTTGTACTATGCTCTGCTGCATTTAATATAGCAACATTTTCCTACTTTCCTCTCCAGAATAATAAAGAAAACTGATTTCTTGTCAAATTAGAATGATATCTTATTTTTACCATCAAAACATCCCAATTGTGATCAGAGGTTGAGAGATTGGAGCTCGCTTGTATCTGGAGCAGAACGTGTGGAGTAGTGGTGACATTGTGCGTGGTAGCATGTCTGCTTGACACACAAACGGGTTCCTCATCAGCATTTTGAGGGCACGACAAGATGGGTTCGTTAAATTAGTTCATGCTAATCGGGTTGGGGAATTAGTTAATTCTCCCAGGATGCCTCAGTCCTTCATTTGACTGCTCCTCGTTCGTCATGGGAGGATTGACCTTGACTGCAGCTATTTGAGAGATGTCCTTAAAACGTTTTTTTTTAGGTGTCTTATTTCAAATGCTTAAGTAACTGTGTTTGTCTGTATCTGTTTTCATCATGTGTTATTGTGTTTTTAAGGGTGCTGAAAGGTGGTATGAAAAGTGGTGTGTCTGTGCATCTAGACTGAAAACAACCTTTGAACATGAAATGAAATAATAGAGGATGAGATGTGGACAAATATATGTGCCAGCTGTCATAAGGGTATTAGCAGTCAAATATGGAAGGAATTTGACTGGAAGTTGAAAATTAGATTCTTCAGAGTTCCATTGGTGGTGGCCAAATTTGATAGCTCTTTACAATTATCACAATGCTGGAGAGATTGTGGGAAGGTGGGGGACTATGCTCATATATTTTGGGAATGTCCTAAAATACAAGTGTATTGGCAGGGGGTTAAAAGGGAAATAAGTAAAATTTTAGAATGTGACATACCAATGCACCCAGTATTTTTTCTGCTTGATGGTTTCCCCCCAGATCAGTTAAGTAAATCCCAACTATTTGTATTACATATATTATTAATGGCAGCTAGGAAGATAATCACTGTGAACTGGATGAAGATGCACAAACCTACTCTGACAGAATGGACACAGAGACTAAATCAGATATATATATTTGAGAAAATTACAGCGGATTTACAGCTGAAATCTGACATTTTCCAACAGAACAGGGCACTAATAGAAACATATTTGCTTGACCTTTAAAATGTTGTCAGGGGCTTTGTGTAGTTATTTGTATTTAGTTTAAGTTATTAACGGTTCCTTCTTATTTTTATTTTATTGTTTTAATTTTTTTTCCCTTTGATGGTTATGATCTTTTTTATTTATTTATTTAATTATATTTGGGTATAATATCTTTAATGCTATGCTATGTGTAAATTGATATGTTTATACAAAGTTTAATAAAAACACAGTTAAAAAAAGAAATTAAAATTCACTGTTTGTAAATGCACATTATAGATCTTAATTGTGACAATCCAGTTTTTTCCTTGTATCGATCGTTTTTTTTTTTGACTTTGTAATGTTTAATCAAATCTATATTTATTAATTTGACACACCACCCCATCCCAAATCCAATCACAACTGTGAAACCACGTACCTCCCTAAATTACTTTTCTAAAAACATCTTTCCATACTTCTGTTTCATCGAAACTTTAACAACAAATGGGATGAAGATAGTCCTTCTTGTTCAATAATAAATATTTAGTTTATTTTTTTATTTTTATAACCCCGTTGGCAAGTTTTTCCCCCGTATTCATTTCCATATTATAAATTTAACAAAATGTTGTGATATTTACTCAAAATGTGGAGCAAGTTAAACTTTTTGCTTCTCATGTAAATGCATTTAGTTTTTGCATTTAAAAACAAAGAATTTGAAAAATATTTTTGTTGTGTAAATGTCTGCCATGTCTTTATGAAGTGTGGGACATCTGAGCAACTTGTCAGAAAGCCCTAGACTTCAAAAAAAAAAAAATATATAATAGATATTATATATATATATATTACATATAACAGGGTTGGTGGACTGCCAGAAGACTGGAGGTAAGAAAAGGAGTGGACGCTATTCCCTGCAAAGTATGGTTTCCCCCAGTAAAGGGAGATGGGCAAGTGTTCCTAAGAGAGGAGGGGGAGAAATGAGGATCGGGGATGGGGAGAATACTGTGAGCACTGCATATGGGAATGCAGCGCAGCATTGTTTCACACAACACACACACCACAACACTACACACACCTACATTTCCCAATAAATGGGCTGTAATGACGTCTACATACCTTGCACTGAGGTGGACTGAGATAAACAGATTATATTGATTGCAGGTGATAGGAGAAGAGGATGTGGGCTTTAACAAGAGACTGCACTAGCCAATCAATGTACATCTATCTGCAGGAGAGCCAACATGACATCTCTGTTTTCAGAATGGTGACCACGCACAGCGCACACTGCTATAATTCACCAGCCCTCCCCTCCCCGCCCCTCTTCCATTTCCTTTCGCTTTCAGATTTTTTTTCTTTCTATTTCTAAATATACATTTCTTTTTTCTCTCCCTTTCCCCCTTCCATTACAGGTCTTTGTATACATGCCATCTCTTCTAATTTTTCTGCCTCCATCATCCATTCTCTTTGTCTAACTCGCAAAGTTTGCTTTACACCATCTTCTCCCTCTGTGGTGTTTCCTCAGTGCAGCGTGTCAATGAGACTGCTGCATTCACACCATTCCCACTATTCTCAGAGCACTTTTGCTGTTTTTGTTGTAGTATTTGGCGCCCTCTATCTGTAGTACATCTCCTTCTGATTGTGAAGGACCTCTGCAGTGGGCCAAACTGCATCACAGCAGCAGTGCTTATTCTGTCATGTAGGCTATTTTATTTTCAAGGGTCTTTCCATGTGCTTGTGTACCTGATTCCAACAGCTTATAGCGTTAAGCACAGAATGGGAAGTCTGGCATGCCATTGGATTTAGAAAACTATATAGAAAAGGGTTATTCCGTCTTTTTCAGGCCAAAGACCCTTTGTTGTATTGAGAGACCAAGCAGGGACTCTCCGTTACATATAGTTTAAACTGAGTGTTGCATTTAAACCCTGGTCTATAATAACACATGTTGTATCATGTTGATACATTCACATAGATTATGGTACTTAAAGCCATTAAAATAATTATTATTGTTACATTTAAATTTTACATAGTCTATTTTAATGTGGGAGGAAGAATGAAATGTTTAGTCGGATTTCAGCTTCTCAAGGTTAGCTTTAGCTTGAAACATGTTTATTTGTTTTACAAAAACAAGTAAAAGTGTCACAATTTATGAACTTATGCACTATTCTATGCCATTTGATAGTAATGTGAGTAGTGTGTTCATGCTGAAAATTCAACAAGAAAAAGTGCATTTCAAATACTGGACAATGCATTTATTTAACTGAAAAAAAAACAGTGTGGAATGGTTTCATGCACTTTACTGTCGCAGCTTTCCTTAGCAGAAGGGGAAGGGTTATCAGACTCTGACACTGGACGAGAAAATAACCTTCCAAAAATATGTAGTGTATAGTACATCATTTGGGACACAACTTTAGTTTGGTATAAAACAATAATTGGCAGAGCCCCTGTCGAAGACTCCTTATCTACAGTAGAACAGCAGTTTGCTAAGGATGAAAAAAGTCATGATGTTGATGATGTTTTAGATCAGACTGGGATCATTTTTCCAGTTCTGCCACAGAAATGACGCACTTCAGCTTTAAGCACTGTAACTGTTCTTTATTCCAATAGTGATCTCACTGATTTCACTGTATAATATTAATGTGTTCATCTTCTCATCTCTCTTTGTGTCTTTCTGTCTCTCTCTGTGTCTTCCTCTCTCTGTTTTCAGTATGTGGCGTTCGGCTCGCTCCTGTTCATCCTCATCTCCATCTCAACATTTTGCTTGGAGACACACGAGGCCTTCAACACCATCTACAATAAGACAGAGAACGTGACGGTGGGGAACGTCACGCGGGAGGAGATTGTGTTTGAGGTAGTGACTGACAACTGGCTGACCTACGTGGAGGGCGTATGCGTCATCTGGTTCACCATCGAGGTGTTCGCCCGCGTCATCTTCTGCCCGGACAAGGCCGAGTTCTTCAAGAGCTCGCTGAACATCATCGACTTTGTAGCCATCCTGCCCTTTTACCTGGAGATGGCGCTGAGCGGCCTCTCTTCTAAAGCGGCGAAAGACGTGCTGGGCTTTTTGCGTGTGGTTCGATTCGTCCGAATCCTGCGAATCTTCAAGCTCACGCGCCATTTCGTGGGGCTGAGAGTGCTGGGTCACACGCTCCGTGCCAGCACCAATGAATTCTTGCTCCTCATCATCTTCCTTGCTCTCGGAGTGCTCATCTTCGCCACCATGATCTACTACGCCGAGCGCATCGGTGCCGATCCCGCCGACCCCACGGCAAGCGCCCACACCACCTTCAAAAACATCCCCATCGGCTTCTGGTGGGCAGTGGTCACCATGACGACACTGGGCTATGGTGACATGTATCCAGAGACATGGTCTGGTATGTTAGTCGGTGCCCTGTGCGCCCTGGCGGGCGTGCTGACCATCGCCATGCCTGTGCCCGTCATTGTAAACAACTTCGGCATGTACTACTCTCTGGCAATGGCTAAGCAGAAGCTGCCCAAGAAGAAGAACAAGCACATCCCGCGGGCTCCGCAGCCTGGATCGCCCAACTACTGCAAGCCAGATGCCCTGGCCATGGCCACTGCCTCGCCACACAGGATCATGGGTAATGTGCTGGGCAGTATGGTGGTCTCTGGAAGCATGGCAGGAGACTGTCCTCTTGCACAGGAGGAAATCATAGAGATTAACAGAGCAGGTGTGTGTGTGTGAGTGAACCCATGTGTTTACATGTTTGTGTGTGTGACATATCTTTGCACTAATAGGTTACATTTCCAACAATAAAGGTGCGGTCACATTTACCGTTGCTCTTTGAAATTTAGCGGGTGAAATCGAGTCATGATCGGGAGTTTTGCATGAGGGCAAAAAAGTTCCCCACGCAGATTTTGCTCATTTTCAAGTTGGTCACTTGAATTCACCATGAAGATTGAAAGTGACTGCCGTGCTTTCTACATTGCTACGCTATTGACAAGCGATAATTTTAACATTTTGGTTAAATTTCACTAATGTGACTACACCTTCAGGCAATTAATTGGTATATTATGAACAAAAAATGCTATTGACGCACAACACTTCAAATGAGTGTATTTTTGTGTGTGATGTCAAGCTCCATCTCACCCATCAAGAAAATTTTGTTCCAATGCCTGTGGTCACCACTTATAGCTTTTTATATTGAACTGTCATCGCCTAAACTGGGTCTTTTATATAATCTTGTGTAATATCTACACACATACACACAAGTATTTGAGAGTAGTAATATGTTAAACTATGCTGTCACAGAGAACAGGAACGTTATTAAAATTATAGCAGGATTATGCTTCATGCGTTCCAATCAGCTTCTTAGACTACCAGAAAACATCCCACCCAATCAGAAGAGCAGGAAGTATGATACTGAAACTTGCAAACAGCTTTTGATAGATGATTGACATGGAGCTTACAGTACTATTTGTGTGTGCAGTTTATTTCCGCACTCACTGCAGAAACACATTTTCCTAATACTATATTATTTGATAGAGCCAAAAAAAAAAAAAAAAATATATATATATATGATTTTTACAATATTTTTTCGGAGATAATAATCTTAATCTTAATATATACTCATCTTAATTTTACTTCTCAAGTAAAGTTGTTCTTGTTGTAAGGATGATTTACAGTAAAACAAGATCAAAATACTGTTTAAGAACATCTTTTTTCACCGGTTTTGCATGTGAAGGTGTCAGTCAGGTTGAGCCAGTGAGTTCATGCAGCCGAGAGAGCTCCGTCTGTCATTACTGTGCAGAACACAGATATACACACCCCATGCAAAGATTAACATGAGGCAGATTAGTCACGGCCCCTCAGATTAGCATGTGCTATATTTGATCTATAATACAAGCAAAAGGTTTCAAATCAACAGCATCCTGCTTACAGCCACATCTCTGCCGATTTTTAGCTGATTTCAACACCAAAGATACAGATTATGACAGATGACATTGCATCCTTATAAATAGGATGACTTTGGATCGTTTTTCTTAAAAGTAACATTTTTGGAACCAGCAGCCTCGAGTGGATGACAGCTGTATTTCTCTGCTCATCTTTGTTTTGCTCTCCAATGGAGTTCTCACAGCTGGAAGTTCCCAAGGAAATAAAAGGGAGCATAAACATACTGAGATGCTTGCTGTGAAGAAACGCTTTAGTACATGTGCCCTCCTGTAACTTCAAATCCCACATGCCCTTGACACCTACAATACTAGCATCATATCCATCATGTTCATCATACTGTTAACAAAGTTTTATTAAGTAGTGTAAAACTAAAAGTATGAAACCTCTAACAAAGTCATTTGTTTGTTCCCCGTCCCCATGTGTGAGTGTGTTGGGGGGGTTTTTTGGCTTGCGTGAGAGGTGCTCTGATTCTGTAGCTTGATTTTATGCTGAAGGTTTTTAAATGGTTCACCCGAAATTACAAACCCGTATGATTATATTTTGTCAGTGGAAAACACAAGGAGATGTTTTGTCTGAGCTGCTCCATTTTATACAGTGAAATTGAATGGGGTCAAAAAATTGCAAAAAAAACAACAACATTGCACCATAAAAATAATACGTCTATTCAAGAAATTTCCTGAAGCAATAGAATGGCTTTATGTGAGGAACAGATATGCCTATAATTTAACTCAAAATCCAGCCATGGTTTCAATTTACTTCTGTTGTATGAAAAGAGCAGCTTAACATTGTGCTAGATTTCTCCTTTAGTTTTCCACGGATAAAATAAATCCAAGTGGATTTTTAAGGAAACTAGGGTGAATAAATGTATTTTTTTTATTGTATTATTTTATTATCTCTTAAGTGATTGTCATTTAATGGCTGTCAGGAAAGTGAGTTATATCTGGTGTAGTCAACCATATGTCATGACCTTTGCTATAGACTTTTGTGTCATCTATTCATCACCCTTTGTCCCTATTCCACTGTGAAGGTGATCATCATCTTTCCAGATTTCATGGTCATATGGACTACAGTCTTCACAGATAAATATTTTTTATTTCTTCCAATGAGGTCCAATTGCATAATGGGTCTCTATGTCATCTTCTCCTTCGCCTCGCCATCCTCCTTTTTCTTTCTGTCTCTCTTCATGTCTGTAGCAGGCTTTGCCCCTGGCTTATTTCTGTAAATTGTTGAACGGTAACTCACGTCAGATTAGATTTGACAGCTGTGTCGGAAGCTATAAGAACAAGTGCCCCTGCAGCTTCTTTGTTTGAGTGTGTGCACATCTCACTCTTTCAGGCATACTCATTCATGTTGTGCATGTTGTGTGTGTTTGTGTGTGTGTGATGTTTCTGAGTTCCCCTGCACCATTTTATCAAGTGATGCTGCTCTTTTTGTAGCGCATCTCTATTTTTGCTCCTTTTTATTCATCCCTTTTCATCCCAGACTTTTTTCTTCCCTCTTCCCTGGCTTTTCATGTTACTGTGACTGTCTCTATTATCACATGCACACAGTACCACTAATAGTAATTTTCTTTTTTTCTTCCTGTCAGACTCAAAACAGAATGGAGATGCTGCAAACGCAGCTCTGGCTAATGAGGACTGTCCCACCATAGATCAGGTGCTAGGGCCAGATGACAGGAGTCCGGCCACCAGTGGGTTGGGGACATGCACAGGGCGTGAACGTTACCCCCACGATAGGGCCTGCTTCCTTCTCAGTACCGGAGAGTTCCGCACCACAGACAGCAATGTCAGGAAAGGTATGCAGCACCCACAAATGGACACATTATTAAACTCATACTTTCAGTGTGCATCACAAAGAACAGGCTCAGGAAAGGTAAGTTGTATGTTCAAATGCTTATTATTGTGTATTAGGACAAAGACACATTCATTGTAGCAATATATATTTTTATACACAAATATACATGCACTGACTTGCACTTCACAAAGTACATCAGAGGTATACGCATTAAAACAGACTCTCCCACATCCATACTAACAGCATAGCTCCCTGCCTTCTCCTCTTGCATCTCTCCTCATAATTCACCACATCGATCATTCTGAAGGCCGCTCATCATTAGAAAAGCTCTTACCACACACGCAGTAATAATTCCATTCATATCTTTGTTAAATGTGATTAATCTTTGATAACATCAGGACTTTTCAGTGAAAATAATCCTAGCACAAGTTAAATTATTAACAGATATATCAAACAAATTCACTGCGTCTGGCCAACAAGCTCTTCAAATGCTCTATCGTTCTGTCTATCTGTCTGGGTTGTGCAAAATTCTGAATTAAAGAAATGGTGCTTTCAATTCAAGAGTTTGAATTTAATTGGCCACATCCCAGAGGAAGTTAAATTTGAATTTGAATCAGAAAGACACAGATCGTGCATTCAAGTGTTCTTCCAGCTTGGCTAATTTATTAAATATTTTTATAAAATGTCAAGGCTTTTATTTAATTCTACTTTCTTACATTTAAATGCAATACTGCAATTCTGATTCCTGTTTCTACCTAAATTCAGATTCAGTAAAAATTCAGGAGTTTAACTGAAATTCCTGACTCAATTATGAATAACACGTTTTTGTGTTATTCCCGTTTGTCTCTCTGTCTAGTTGTATCTCTCTCTCTTTATGTCTATCTATCTATCTATCTATCTGGCTTGCCTTTGCTCTTTCTTGCGGTCATT
Organism: Sinocyclocheilus anophthalmus; assembly: GCA_018155175.1. NCBI lineage: Eukaryota > Metazoa > Chordata > Actinopteri > Cypriniformes > Cyprinidae > Sinocyclocheilus > Sinocyclocheilus anophthalmus. The sequence goes on along the minus strand of JADLZN010007866.1, from coordinate 60,077 downwards.
CATTGATTTATTACTTCATTCTCTTTCTCTTCCTGGCCTTCCACTCTGGCTTGTCTCTGCCCATGTCCCTTTCCCTCCATCCCTCCCCTCATCTTGGCCTTTTTTCTCCTTATTTTCCACCCCTCACACACTTCGCGTCACATCCTCTTGTATCATTTCTTTTTTTTTGCAACGGCTTGATTGACATCTACTGCCTTTCCTTCTATACTATACCTTCCTGCACCTGCACCTTTCCACCAACCTCCACGTATTCCAAATACACCCCTCTACACAACCAAATCCTACAACCCCCCCACCCACAAAAACACTAGAAGCTGCAGGGGCCAACCCAGTCTCTCCCCCAGCAGATGAGTGGTTCAAGCCGGAAGGGCCACTGCTACAGCAGGACCTCAATGCCAATTCTGCCCCTTCTTGGATCAAACCATAATGAATCAGAGGTAACACTCAAAAAAGCAACCAGTGATGCAGCGTAGAAATTAGTTGAATGCATAGAGGTCAATATTTAATTAATTCCATACGGCACACTGCTATTTCACAGGGAAATATTTTATATGCACATATTTCAACAGGACACAAATAATTTGGACAAAGAATATATTTAGCACATTCATGCTTTAGAGCAACCATAGATATGAAACACAAACATAAGTAGCCACACTCAGTACTAAAGTACATGACTTGCAGTATGTCTTTTCATTAACAGGAACAATATGCCTTTGAATCAGGGGGGATACTGTCTTCTATGTGTTCTGTCTCTGTGTTTGACAATTTACACACTGATCTAACTTAAGTATTTAATATCTGCATAGACTAAATTCACACAGTAAGTTGAGTCATGACAGTGTCAGAAACTTTTAAATAAATGGGCAATATCATTTTTTTCCCAATTTGCCCCTGGAATTTATTTATTTATTTATTTTAGACTTTAATTAGGGCATTTTATTTCTAACCTAATAAAAACACTCAGCATCAAGTTCCATAATTCTAATTCATGTCAAATATAAAATAAATTAAGGAATGAGTAGTCCATAGGGCATCTTAACCCAATAAATGCTAGAATACACTTTAAATAATTGATTTATGTATTTTTTAAATACTAAACCCAGGATGTACATAGGATGAAATATTATATAATACTGTATATATTAAATTTTAGAAAATGGAGTAATTCACCATGGGGCATTTCTGTAACTTTTGGTGGAATTTTTGCCCTGAGCCTTAATTTCTGATCCTGATATCACAGCAGACTAGAATCAGTATCTCGTCTTTCTCTCTGACTCAAATGTGAGTGTTTGCTTAGACTAGCATTGAAACCTCTACTATATATCTACATTTTTACCACGGTCTGTCTGAATACTCAATTCTGATTGGCTGGCAGGTATGCATTAAAACCGTTTAATGCACAGTTAGTTCCAAGTCAGTTATATTAATGCGCTGCTGTAATTGACGCACAGAGAGAGAGAGCGAGAGCAGATCATGCTGCACACACACAGAAACTTGTCAGTGCTGCCCCGTGACTTTTATTAAAGTACACATGAAATCAAAATTGACTATATTTATTTTGTTAGCACACACTGCTATTTTTGTAGTGATCAATTCGTCCGTGTAAGTCAATCCACAAAAACAATTGTTTGCCTTTATCATTTTTAATCCAAATCTGAAAATGCACCTCACCTCTGAAATGACGGACCTTCTCTGATGACGTCAGTTTGGTGGCTTGGGCTTGAGCATAACATCCTTAACCTATGCTGCATCCCAATGTGCCTACTTATACTACTCCCTTAAAGTATGTACTTTTTTTGTGAAGAAAAATTACACACTTTTGAGTGTGTAGTAGAAGAGTAGGCAAGCTTTGGGACATACTATAACGACATACAGTTGCGTCTTTAACGGACTGCTCTATCGCATAATTACACGCACCCTGTCACTGTAAACTGGCCTGTCAATCATCTTGTCACATTTAACGTCCTCCACATTTCCTTTCATTTAACTTCCTACCGTATCAGAGAGAAAAGAATTAGCACGTGATTGCCTAGCTCCGGTCTTCATCAGAGAACTCTGTCATATTTTCTGTATCATGATGCATTCAAACTTACGAAAAAATGGATGTGAAAAGTCAATGCTGTGAAGATGAAATATAACACCGATAACAAATAAATATTTTTACAGGTGAAATGGTGTTATTGTAATCAAAACCGTTGATCTAAACCCTCTCTACTTAAACGTCGGTCACGCGCATCCACCATGTTTGTAGTTTTTTAATGCTTTTTATTCGTGTTTGTAGTTCAAACCGAAATCATTCGTCCAAAGTGAATGGATTGCGGGGAATATTAGCAATTAGAGGGTGCACGGATCAAACTTCAAAAATCCACTGAAATAGTAGACCATCCGGGGACTTTTGGGCTCCATTGTCAACACCCCCCCCCCCCCCCCCAAACCCCCCCCCCCCCCCCCCTTACATGCTTGGGTACACTTATTCTAATTTCACATACTATTCAGGATGGATAGTATGAACATTGGGACACAGGGCTAGACGTATAAAAAACATGGAAGTAGTGTCCGTGAGCCAACCGTAGGTCCTGAAGAGCGTTTTGAAGTCAAAAATGGGCAGAGCGGCCGTCGCCATCTTGCAGCGTGTCACCGCGCGTCATTCCGGATAATGGGCAGTGAGCATGTTGCTGAAGCCACGCCCACCTAGCTCGACGGTGGGGACAGCAGCGGCAATCCACCTGTCACTCAAGTGACCACGCCTTAATTTTGCAGAACTTTAAGGCTTAATATAATTTAAATGGATGAGTTATAAAAAAAAAAATCACCCCTCACAGTTGTCATGAAGGGCAAAATAGCTATATAGACCAAAAACACTTTTTGAACCAGAATGTAAAAATGTTTCTGCTGTATTTGGGCATTTTAACATGGGGAGTCCATAGGATTGACTCCCTTTTGCAGCCAGCCTCTAGCGGACAGTTGACGAATTACAGTTTAAGTCACTTCAGTGTTGGCTTCACGAGAGAGAGCGGGAGGTTGCCGCTTGACTATAAAGGGGTCATGAAACACCGCTCAGCATCGAAAACATATATATGAACACACTGTTGCACCTCTGAGAACTTTCAAGGCTTATTCTGCGGCGTTTATATAAGCCTATTGACGGGTTGTGTCACGGAGCTGTAAAAACAGTTACACTCACTAAGTGAATGAATCGTCTGAAGTCTGAAACGTCTGTCATAGCAAATCAACACATGCTGTTGTGAATAATTAAGCGAAGCCTCTTCTCATAGGATAAGAACACGCAGTCTCATGAATAATTTAATAGACACCGACGCGTCATCGATGTACTATAGTCCATTGCCACGTCACAAATTGTGACGTCAACACGATGTAGATTTTAAACCCGGAATATGAAAATAGCGCAAAAAAGCTTAAAAATTAACCAGTTTTCTCCAACAGTTAAAATGATCTGATGCTAACATTGTCTTCTATGATGTGCAAAACAAACACCTCTGCTAAAATCTCAGAAAAGTAGTGAGGGGTCCCATGGACCCTGAACATGCTCATCCAACTGTCATGAAATGCCTACTTTACTACATCCAATCAGTTCGCAGTATAAAAAACAAGCCAGCTCTGTTTTTACAGTCAGTATTCCGTTTCTCTCTGAAGTCCGTCACAATACTGAAGTAAGCGGTGGCAACTTCGGTACGCGGACTTAATAAAATAGCTGGCTATAGAGCGCTAATTATCTTCTCAGGCAAACGAGGTGGTAAATCACGGTTTTGTAGGAAATAAACAGCCACAACAAATTCAGGTTTGTAGAGAGAGACGCAGACTAGGTAAGTCACAACACACAAATGTCACTCTCTCTCTCTCTTTAGTCTCTCTCTCTCCTCGCTCTCTCTCACTCTCGCGCTCTCTCTCTCTCTCTCTCTCCATCGATAATTAATTCAAATAAATGTGGTGGTCTTACCGCACTATTTCATCTCTGTGTCTGATTTAAAGCGGGCAGAATGCTAGAGCCATAACTGACAAAAATATCCGTCGTTTTTACCCTTTAAATATTGCGCTACAAACATCATTAATAGCTTTAAGTTGTCGATGCTGGCTTCCGCTTCGCGTCGGATGGTTCTTGGCCTCCACGTCGTGCATCATTTAATGCACAGCTAGCCGTGCATTATCCCTTACATATCTCAAAGACTAACGGTGCGTCCGAAATCGTACAATCTGAGTACGTACTACATTTAAATTTGAATTTAGGCTACTTCATGACCGTCTATATAGTTTGAATATGGAATGAAATTCGGAGGTACTACATCCGCCATGTTGCTACTGTCACATGACCTACCACTTCACTGCCAATCATAAATTCTTTTATTTTTTATTTATTTTATTTTGTTGTCATAGTCTATCATTTGTATTTGTTGATGGTTGTATTACTGTTTGTGTACTTTTTGTGAGCATTAATAAAAATAAATAAATCAATAAAATAAATCAATAAATCCTCTCCCGTGGCCTCATGGGATAGTAAAGTGTCCATCGAATGCTCACTTCAGAATCCGGGAGAAGAAGTAGGGTCATCAGGACTTCACTACTGTTTTTGACCTACTATGAATTCGGACATACTACTCACATCACGTACTGTTTTTCGCCTACTAGTAGGGAAGTATGCGATTTCGGACGCAGCATAAGCGTTACAGTATATGAGTGATGTCATTATAGCACTAGCTCCCTCACCTCTGTCTTTCTCTCTCACTCTTTCTCTCATTTTACCCTCAAAAGTAAACTTTTGTCATTCTAATTGTATTTGCCTCTGATGGTTTCCTCAATTTCTTTTCCTTTCCCCCCTCCTATTTGTGCATCTTTCACACTCTTTTCTCTTGACTGAACTGAGCACCACACATTAAGGATTGTACACAAGTTAACGCTGCACTTTTAACCCTCAGGCCAGTATAGTTCAACACACACTCACGTTCACACACCCACACATATGATGAAATGAAAATGTGTTGAATATCTTAATTCATGTGTGACAGAAGGTTAATTTGTGTGATTCCTGCTTAATTTGTGTTTGTGTGTTTGGGGATGTTGTATTTTCTGATGTGTTTTTGAGGTACGCTTGTCTGATGAGCTGTTGTTGTGTTATCTCCTTCCTCAGGTTGTGTCGTGTCATGCGTTTGTATGTCAGCTCTTGTTGCTACACTGTTACACTGTCTTCCCTTGTTCATGTGTTGTTGTGTGTGTGCACTGTAATCCATTCGGTGTTGCTGTGACTTCTTCCTCCTCCTTCTCCTCCCTAGCGGTGACCTTTCACCTCAGTAGAGTGCCCCTCAGGTCTTTGTAAAGAGTTTCAGTGCTCACTATACTGCCATTCAAAGGCAAAGCACAGCAACTACACATACATTGCATTATGACTAAAGTCTCTTAGACTTTGAGTTCTCTTGTAACAAACAGGTTTGGCTCAACTATGTTTAAATTCAGTAAAAATTGAGTATCAAATCAGTTAAGCTTACTTCCCCAGTTCCATCGTTGGCGTAGTTATTTTTGTTTTGCCTTTGTAGGGCTGTATAATTGCCATCCCACACTATATTTACTACTAGAAAGAGGAATGCCTTTTATGCTTTAGGGGTTTTGGTGAACGGTCACTGAAAAGGGTTGTGTTTTATTTGCATTTTCTGTTTATTTTTTGAATAAAGCTGGTTTCTTCTCTCTCCTGGAACTGCCCTCCACTCTGGGGTCCACTGACCAGTGTTTCATCACAGCCAGCAGATGAAAACCCTTCATTATATGGACCAGAAACAGTGAACTCTAATATTCTAGCCATGAGTAGATAACAAATGCTCGATAGGGCTGTGCTGAAACACTGCTCTCTGACGCTGTTAGGATGTGTGCTACAGTCCTGTAGTCTAACTGATCAGGGACACAATTCTGCCTCACATATACACTAAACATCAGGTGAGAAGAGACAAACGTGTCTGATAGACTTGAAAGAGATACATGGACATGTAAAGAGTGAATTTAAGGTGAGGTGAAACACAACACAGACACTAAAAATCTCAGAAAACACATATACTGATACCGACAGACACAGGTAAGTTCTTGTAGGGCTGTAATGACATACCTGGGCTGTTGCCATGGTAACTGGACACTTTAAGGACTGTGGTGCAATTGTTACAAATCAACACTGCAAAGTTTTCTTGCAGTAGGTTAAGACCCAAATCAGGGGTAAATGGACTTTTTTTTCTTAATGTGGAACTTTTTTTTTTTTTGCTTTCTCCTTTCTCTCTTTTACCTTTTTTCTTTCTCACTCTCTGGCTTCCTTTGTGCCCACAGAGTGTGTTTTACTGTGGTCACAGTGCCTCTTCAAGTACACTTTCAGTTATGTTGACGAATGCAAAAGAGCACGGGTCAGGAAAGGTCAAAAGTTTTTCTTTATAGATTCCATAATATTGACCTGTATGTGTGTATATTTTTATGTTCTGTACGCATATCTGAGGTTTTTGTTTCAGTTTATATTTGTGCTATGGCTTTTCAGTCTGTTGGTATAGATGTTTTAAAATAGTTCACCCCAAAATGACAATTCATTTACTCACTCACTTTCAATCCAAACCCGGCTACAGTAGAACACAAAAGAAGATGTTTATCAGAATGTCTAAGCCGCTGTCTTCCATACAGTTTGTGAATGGTTTGTCAAGATTAAAATAAGGACAAAAAGACAATATAAAAATATAAAAGTGATCCATATTACTAAAGGCTGGAATACACTATACTACATGTTCGTTTGGTTTTGTCAGATCAGTGTGTTAACTGTCTGTGTGTTAACTGTCGGCGTTTGTTGCTATTGGTCGGCATTTGTTTTTGCTGATTGAACATGTTCAATCGTTGTTTGTTGGATCTTTTAATGTCTGAGAAGTGACGTACTGTAATCGTTTGTCTGTCTGTATTGGTCTGCATCTGTCGGTTGCTAGGAGACGCATGACAAATATAAACAATATGTGTTCTAAAATTGGCTCTAAATATCAAACACGTTTAATATCCTCCATCTGGACAGAATAGTGTGAAGCTAAAACAAATTGTGCCCATCATACACCAAATTATTTTCTGTGAAATCTGTCACAAAAATCTGCATACTGATTCTAATTTTCGGCAACTAGCGTTGACTTGTCCAAACTGTAAAATGTACAGAAGTCGTGTAGTTTATTACAACCTTAATGCTCTATATTTCAAGTCTTCTGAAGTCATGTAGTATAGCTTTATGTCAGGAAAAATCTTGCCTTGACAGCTATACACATTCACTTTCATTATATGGAAAAGAGCAGCTTGGACATTCTGCTAAAATATTTTGGTGATTGGAAGAAAAATATCATAGGAGTGTGAGTAAATGATGACAGAATTTTAATTTATGGGTGAACTATCCCTTTATCTTCCACTCCCTCGCTCTCCTCCTCAATCACCACAGCATGTATTATTCTTTCTTCTCCCCACTCGAACTTCCGCCTCTTTCTGTTTCTACCTTCTGCCCTCTCACTCCTTCCTGCCTACTGTTGCCAAGGAAACAGTGGAAGAGAGCATTCTGGGACTAAGCAAAACATGATGAAAGAGAAAACGAAGGGGTTAAAGATGGTTCAAGCTAAAAAAAAAAATAATAATAATTTGGTCTTCTAAAACCTGGCAAATTGGTTAACATTGCAACCTTAATGTTCAGATGCCCACTTATTCCCAAGATGCACTTAGGTGACCATTATGATTATTTTATTGCTGTTGTGCCCCTGTTCTTTTTTTGTTTCTTCTTTTGCCCCCTTTTATCAATCATTTATTCAGTCTAAAGTGCTCTTTTGATGTGCTGGTGTTTTTGTATTTTATATTTTGAGTACACTGAGATCTTTGACACATACCCTTGGGCCCTGCCATTGACTGACTCTGGTGGTGAGGCTAAATGTGTAAGAGCTGCAGTCTTGATGCTGGCCACAGCACACTGACTGAGGGCATTGTGGTCATCTTCCTCTCTAGCCATTGTTTTAAAGCGTAGAAATAGTACTGCACTGCAGAGCTGCAGTCACACCCCTCTTTCTCTCTCTCTCTCGCTCTCTCTCTTTCTTTCCCTCTCATTTCTCTCCCTCTGCAGACTGATTGATTTTCCCCTGTACTCCCATTTAACCTCACTTCTGAATCTTTGCTGTAACCAGAGAACCCGAGAGTTCTCTCTCTTGGGCTCTCAATGAGCTAGACCAATTCATTATCAATATCATGTATCACTATGTGTATAAACAGTGCCTTATGTCCTTTTCAGATTATTTTTTTTTTTTTTTTTTTTTTTTTTTTTTTTTTTTTTTTTTTAAATTAATTTATTAATTTAAAGTTGCCACAAAACCTTAACTGCATTATCTCTCTCTCTCTCTCTCTCTATAGGAATACATACACATATATATTGTGTGTGTGTATATATATATATACTCAGTCATATTTATAGTTATTATATATTTGCTGCATTCTATACTGCTAAAATTAGTTGTATTATATTATAAATTAGTTAATGTCCACAGAATGACAGTCCAAAATGATTCCCAACAACCAAATTGGCACAACTGCTGATTGCAACTGCTCTTTCATTGCAACTGTCAGAGTTCCAGGTTGCATCGGTGTGAGAATTTGACTGCATTGCAGTAAAAATTGAGTGGCGAGATATGGCTGAGAGGTTGCTGGCCTGGACGATAATGCTTACAAAGGGGTCAATGCTTTCATTCTGTTCAGGTCACTGCCCCTCGGGGGACGGAGAGCGAGGGGGAGGGGCCTGTCGAGTTTTTTTTTTTTTTGTACAAATCTAAGTAGACTCTAAAATAAATCTGTTAATACTTCTTCTTATATAGTGAAGTTCTGCATTATTTAGTTTTTGGTGGACCAGACTGCTGGATTCAATAGTTGTCTCAGCAATATTTATTATTAATTGTATTAAAATAATTAATTTTTCAAGTAATAGTAAATTATCCATCAAGTAATGCACATAAATGCAGAGATCTGCAGATCCACTGCATTTAACTTCAGTATGATTGAAACATGAACCTGACTGATTCATGTAAAGAATTAAGAAAAATGGAAAAGAAAAATAGTTTAAAAGATATTTGGTAATTCATGTTCCATTTTCTGGTGAATCGAGACCAGTTTATACTCAGTGCAAGGTTATTATCCAAGGTTAGTGAATGGTTGAAGTATATATTTAAGAAACAATGTTTTTATTATCTTTCAAATCAAGCGTTCAAAAATGGAGGAGTAGGTGGGACTGGACGAGTATGACATTCATACATGATCTGAATGTTCTGTGAATATTATTTCAACGTTTGTTGTTTCATTGTGTCCTCTAATGTCAACATCTGCAGACTTATATTTATTTCTGTTGTTTCTAGCTGCATAAACTACTTTATTTTCTTTTTTTATTAAATATTTGATTATTTTATTATTAATGTAACACCTACTGGTTTGCAATCAACAGTGACGTACAACAACCTTACTGGGAACTTTTCTATGTGCACATTGGAATTAATTGTTTATCTTTGACCATGTTAAATGTCATAAGTTTATATTTCTGTCCATCCTTGTTCTGTATATGCAGGTGCTAATTTCTGAATGTAAACTATCCCCTGTCCTCTCACTGCAGCCATTACTTACATCCTGCTCTCCCTTAATTATTCTTTTTGTGAAAAAAGAATTCATCTTTCTTAGAGTTTGTGTCTTTGTTGTGTAAAGTTTGTGTACTGTCATTTCGTGCTGTTCTGTGTACTGTTGTGTCGTGTTGTGCTGTGTTTACGTGTTTTTCTGTGTCTAAATCATACATACAGATGTGATGTAAATTGTATGTATGTGACTACCAGTGTTTTTGTTTAAAGGATGAACAAATATCCACTTGTGGATATTGCAAATATTAACCCGGACAGATTCACACTGATCAAATATACTGTGTATGAACTCAGACACACTATTGAAACTTAGCTGCATTATAGACTATAATGCAATAATTCACATAATGTTAAATATTAATTTCCCACTAGTTAAAATCATCAACGTCCTCTTTGAAAGCTCAGATTTTCCACACTTGTTCTTTGTGATGTAATTCGTTATCATGCTGGTTACTGCAAACAGATTAAAGTTTGAGTAAATTGTTCAACACAGTATATTCAACTTTTTTTATTGCTGCACAATTTCTAAGCCATTCTGAGGTTAATATTTGTGCCACTAACACTCACCTTCCATCCCACCCCCAGGCCACTCATACAGTCCTCGTAGTGTCACTAAAGTTTGACATGAGGTACGTAAACACAGCAGAGAGGGACTTTCATCCATGTCAGGTCAAGGGCTTGCCCATACGGATATAATCTCTATGGGCTTGTTAGCATGATTGTTAGACACCATAAGCTGTGCTAGGCTGTGAAGCTACAATGTTAAGACTCTGCATTTCATGCTTTCAGAGAACTTGATTCTCACTCTTTGACCATTTTAACAAAGCCTAACTAACTACACTTACAGTGACAGTCAACGTGAATTTAGCCACATCTCTATCGCAGATGCTAAAGAATTGCAGAAGCACAGAGTCTGTCAAGCTGAAGGTCTGAATTACACCAGTCCACAACACTGTTGTAATTCTTCATACATAACCTCTCACCAAAGCCCTTCAGTGTTGCATGCGTGAGGCTGGTGAGTGTGAGTTGTGTTATTGTGTGTGATGACGATCATGAGATTAATCGACAGGTCAATGAGTATGCTGGAATCATTGTACTGTTAGTAAATACAGAAAATTGCAAAATGTAGGTATTATTAGACTTTTGTTCTTCCATGACCATGAAAGCTCAATTCTTAAATATATCTTAAATATTTTGTTTTGATTACAGTTCTTTTTCCTCCCCTGCCCTCTCCCTTTTATCTGTTTTAGTTTGTCTGTTTTTTGCTTTTTTTCCTGCTTTGCTCTATTTTTTTTTTTTTGGTCTTGTTATACTGCCATTCTAGGTATCTAGATCTGTTGTTCTTGGTATCTTTGAACTGGAATCCAAAAGCATAGTTATATCCAAACACAATTATTTTCATGTAGGCATTGTCATAAAGCAGCTATTTGTGTTAAGAATGGGCTACTAATGCTTTTTTAATCATCACCCCCCCCCCCCCCCCCCCCCCCCCCCCCCCTTCATTTACTGTAATTGTTCAGAGAAAAAAGGAAGAAAGATAGCAAGTGCCAAAGGTGTACTTATACTGCCTAGCCATATTGATCCTAATTAATCCCATTAAGAGAAGACAAATGCTTATAGGGAATTAAAGACAGTCCAGAAACAGGAAGTGTGATCTTATCTGTACAGTGTTTGCATCACGGGTGCAGGCACAGAACATGACGTTCACGCACACATTATTTTCTCTCTGTAAATGAGTGACTCTTATGTGTTTTTATTAGTTACAAACAACAAATAATTTGGTTAAATATGTATATTTCCTCAAATTCATGATGAAAAACAGTCACTTTCTGACTTGCACAAGTGGTCTGGTGTGAGGAACATGATGACCCAGATCTATCTTCCACTGCCTTCCTTTGCAGCTTCTATAGGCGATGATCTGGTGTATATTTTGAATGACAAGTGGCTGTGCAGCACCCAGAGTGTCCCAGCAGCCCTCTGAGTCAGTCGCACGCACACACACACGCACACACACACACACACTTCGGAACTACATCACGCAAGGGACTGGAGATAGGATTGCCGACTATACGACAGTAGGACCTTCTTAACACCCCGTGTTTTTCCTTCCTTGTGAGCTTTTGTCTCTTGTTTTGTTCTGTTAAGACTTATAACTCACTGTGTTTGTGTCTGTGTGGGAAGTTCTCCTGTGTCAGGAGGGGGTTTTGTAAAGATTTGTTAATGTGCCCAGCTCTTCCTCCAACCATCGGGTTGCTTTTTCAACAAAAACAAAAAAAAAAAAAGCAATAGCTTTGAGTTTTTTTTTTTTTTTTTTTGTTTTTTTTTTCCAGGGGTTTTTTTTTTCCCCCAGTTTTTACACAATCAAACAGACTATACAGAGGTAAGCTGTGTTTAGCTTTTATTATAACCAGTATTCAGCTATATGAAAATTTTTTATTTTTATTTCACCCCCAACATTGGAAAATTCTGTCGTGATTTATTCTCCTCATGCCGTGCCAGACCTGAATGACTTTATTTCTTCTGTGGAATGTAAAAGAACATATTTTGAATATGATTTCAACTGTTTTTGCCCATACAGTGGAAGTCATTGGAGTCTAAAAACACTGGTCTCTAGTGACATTCATTGTATAGACAATAAACACAGAGACATTTTTCAAAATATCTTCTTTTGTGTTCCACAGAAAAATAAAATTCACGCAGGTTTGGAATGACATTTACTAAACACCTGCAGGTAGATTAACAATACCCCGTGTGCTGTGACCTAGTAGCCGGATCGCAGTGGTTGAATGTGTTACAGTCCTGGTAAAGAATGACAGATGGTAGTCTGCATACTGAATCGTCCACAAGCTAATACTCAGATTGCCCTGCCAGATCGTGATGTGCACTTACATACAACACATATTTTTGTGGGCATGTTCGCCATTATCTTTTTAGTGAATTAAGGATGAAAACACAAATAAACGCAAAGCATTTTTAGTAAATTCCCCCTGAAGTCATTTGAAATCTGACACAATTTATTAATAGAACCTACGAAGATGACAGACCTGAAAAGGGAATTTGTAATCAAATTAAACGACACTGGACTTAGTGGGTGAGAGCAGAAGACAGCCCGAACTCTTTACGAAAGTTTGGCCACACTTACGAAATCAGAAGTTTAACAAAGCCAGAAATGGTTGTGGAAGGAAAGCTTTCAGGCACTTTCGGGTCACGTGAAGCTGTTTTAAGTCCCTAATAATCTACTGAAACACACTTGTGTGTAAAAGGAAGACGGATTTGCTGCTAATAATGGAAAGACATTTAGTCTGAAACGCACAAGCTTCACCTGGCCCACAGTGCTGAGTGAGGCTGCTTTGACTAGACGGAGCTCCTCTGCTACTCCTCTGTTGGACTCCAGTGCTAGTATCAGAACGCAGAGTGTTCCGTCTGAGACTGGGTCAAACACCTGGATGCTAAACTCTTTACCTCACTATTGGTCTGAGTCAGCCATCAGGTGCTTCATCCACCTGCTCTTTTACACATCTGCTCTTATCTCTCCCTGAAAACTGTATGTGGCTGCGACTAAAGGGAGTTTTTTTTAATACTGCTGTGCCATAACAACAACAACAAAAAAAGAATTTGACAAGAAAACTTGATGACATTTCATAACTCTCATTTTCCTGTTTTGTCCTTGTCTCTGTCTCTGTCTGTCCCTGTCTGTCTTTCTGTCTGTCTGCTTCTGTGTCATTTACATCCATTTCATTGTCATTCTTTGCTTTTCATTTTGTTTTTTCCCCCTTCCCTTCCTTTCCCCTGATTTTTGAACTTGAAAAAATACCATTTTGTCATGAATTCAATGGTTTTTGCTCATAAAATGCTTCCATAATAATTCCATTTATTCATCTTTCTCTAATGTCTGTCATCTATCCATTAACCATCCACCGGATTCTTGGGTTTGTAGCTGCTGGTTACGAGAAGTCCCGCAGCCTCAATAACATCTCGGGGATGACAGGGGCCCCCCTGCGCTTGACCCCCATCACCCCCATCAACAACCCACCCTACGAGCCCTACGAAACCCCTGGCCCCCTGCGCCGCTGCCGATCCCCCATACCCTCCATTCTGTAGCACATCTTAGGGAACGACGACAAAATACGCACCATCATACCGCAATAGTATTAATAATCACAATAACGATGCTAAGTATTCACACCTCTGCTCCTCCATTGACTGGACAGGGTGGGGGTACACAGCACTCTTTTTAATATGTCATGCCTCAAAGGGAGTGGGATGAATTTGTTTAGGGATTTAGAGCTTTAAGTACTAAAATTACTTCATCGCATATACTTCAGGCAATATTTCAGACAGGCAACTAAAAACAATTATATGCTGTAACGTAAGCGGATTATGCCTTATCAAAGATGAAAAAAAAGAAGCACTGAATATTATTAGGATAAAACTCCTCACTGGTCCATAGACAGCGACGAGCACCTTGTAGGAAATCTACCCCTGTAGTTGAATGACAGTAGTTGGCTTTTCCTCATGTTCCTGCCTGATTGCTGGTTGTATAAAAAAAAACACGAGACTGTGATCCAGCAGGCTTATTCATTGAGTACTAGTCACTGAGATCAGCTTTGATACACCATAATAGGCCTTGAAAAATCCACTTCATATCAAAGCTTGGAATGATAAAGGTCATAGGTCACAGACAACATGCAAGTAGTTCAAGTGCATGCTAGAAAAGACGTCAGTTAGGCAAGTAGAATATAACTAAACTCCCAATCACCTTTAACTGCTATGAAGATATGAAAATAAACGCACCATATGCTGGACTGATTTGAACTTCTAATTAAGCCCTGATTTGACTGTGATGAAGGAGTTTTTGGTGATTCAGGCCATAGAACATGAGTATTATGATTATGATAAATACAAGGACCATCTTTAATCACACACTAAGTATTTCCTACAGCAACATTTGTTGTCACTTGATATTTTAAACTATTAAGTCACACCGTTATTATAATTATGCTCTATTTAGGACAAAGACAAATGTTTAAACCATTGTAGTGCAATATCAACTATTATGATGACCTCTGACCCTGAGAAGCTGGAGATAAATCCTGCAAACTTTACTATGTGTAACTATTAACTGTTGTAAACTAACAGAGAGACCGAGAACTGATCATTATTTAAAAAATACGCTATTTTTGTACTAAGCATTTGGACATTGCAATTCGGATCGGGGTTTGGAGTTGCGCTGGCGGCTTTGAGTTGACATTTTGGGAGGACAGGATATCGTGCTGTTGCATGGAGATCTACAATTAACGTTTTGGTTTTTGTATTTTGATTCTCTGCATATTCAATACCAAGTACCACGAAATGAAAAGAGCAGTGGTCTGGACAAATGGCGGGAAAAAAATAAATAAATAAGGAGGAGCCATTCCTATTAAGGGCCTATAACCTTCTGCACTTCTTCGGGACCCTTTTCAGTTTGTATACTAGTGCATGAAGGAACTGTCTTTAAAATATATCCTTTCCTTATTATGGTATTTCCTCATTAATATGAAGACATATCAAGCTGAACTGCACTCCTCACTGCATATCCACATATCCTGGGGCTGTGGTGAACCAGACAGTGGCCTCTAATGTTTCCCTACAAAGGGCAAGAATTAGCTGGACCTTTTCATCATCATCACCCCGGCCCATTGCGTCACCCATCATAGAAATCACCCCACCCCCCCCTTTTCTTCGACCTTACTGGTTATTCATTTATCATTTGAATGCAGTAGAAACTTATCGTTCACTGTTTTCGCCGTTTTCTCTTCTGCGCCCTCCCACTATCGCTTTCTCTTCTCTGTTCCTTTTTTTTTACTGCTTGTCTCTTGGAGAGGACCACTAGGAACAATATATAGTGGACTTGTTTTTTTGTGAACTTGATTTTTTTTTTCCCAGGGATGTGGCACATTGACAGCGGTTTCCCCCCCCAGCCCACCAGTGTGGGGAAAACAAAGCATGTGTGTTTTACGATGACAAAATGAACTCTCTGAAATGCAGATATATGAGCCATATGTTTCACTGTGGGGGATTTGTGTCGATCTGCTGCATATTTGGGTGCACAGATGCAATACACACCTCTGCTGAAGATATCTCTGCAATGGCAGCTCACAAAGCTTCTTGTCTTTTTCTCCATGTGAAACAACAGAAAACCTGGGGTATAAATGACAAAACTTTATCAGAAAGCAAAGTAGCACTATTTATTGTCTTGCAACTGAAATATTTTACATACACATTTAATATTTAATCATTTGTTAATTTACTGCAATTCATCTGTAATCATTCTTCTGAATTAAGCAATATATTTATTTTACTATTTATTTGCATTTAGGTTTTTTATTTTCATGTTTTTGCTATTGCCACATTACTTGTTACACTCCTCTTTCCATCCTCTCTTCTTTCCTGTTTAAAGAAGTTCAATGACTTAGAGTGAAGGGAAAGCGTTAGAGCGCCTCACAGGAGTCCTCGTGTCAACCACAACCCCTAGAGAGACCCACCCACCCCGATACCCCACACAGTGAAAACGCGGGGGGGGTGGAGGAAGATGGTTTTAGTGTGCCTGGTTCCCCCTGACCCCCCCCCCCCCCACCCCCCCCACCCCCCGTTTTTAGTGCCAGATCCCTTGCCCCCCCCCCCCCCCCCCACCCCCCCCCCCCCCCCCCCCCCGTCCCCCCCCCCCCCCCCTCCCCCCCCCCCTTCCCCCCCCCCCCCCCCCCCCCCTTTCTCACCCCCCCCGCCGCCCCCCCCTCCCCCTTTTTCCGCTCTCCCTCTCCCTCAGTTCTTCCGCCCCCTCCCCCCCCCCTTTTTTTTGTTTTTCCCCCCCTTGTCCCCCCTTTCCATCTCTCTTTCTCCTCCTCCCACTCTTTTTTTTGCCTCTCCCCCCCCTTTTTCTGGCACAGCCTTTCCCCCCCCCTCCTCACGAGAGCAGCCCCCGCCCCCCCAACACACTCTATTCTAGCCCTCTCCCCCCCGTTAACCTTCCTCTTAGTGGTTGTTTCTCCCCAGTTCCACCCCACACCACCAATGTTTTGTCCCTTTTTTCCCCCGTTCACACCCCCGTGTCACACCAGTCGTCGCCCCTAGCTCCTTTTCGCCACATGGTGTTGCTGGGACACACCAGGACTGATACATCTCCCTTGATCTGATTTGTGAGAACCCGTTGTAGAGCCGGTGAGATCCGCCTGTTTTGGTCTGGTTTGTGACACCAGAAACATTTTTCCCCCCCCACCCCAACTGTTTTGTCCCCCGCCCCCTCTTATCCGAGACACACCTTGTCTTTGTGTGGTCACGGTTCTGTGGTTTCTTATTTTCGCTCACTAGCACTCAGCCTATATAGTTACTGTGGGTGTGACCATATTACTACTACCCCACACCCCCCACACAGTAGTTTTTCTTCCCACTTCCCATCCACCCCTCTTACCCCCCCACCCCCCGCCCCCCCTTCCCCACCCGCCTTTTCCCCACTGCTCCCCACCCCCGCCCCCCCCTCTTCTCTCCCCCCCCCTTTTATTGGCCTCCCCCCCCTCCCCCCCTTTCCTTAACCCTATTTTATTTTCCCCCTTTCCTTTTCGACTCCTACACCCCCGCACGATAATCCATAGTACCATTCGTTTCTCTCCCCCCCCACCCCACACTTCTGTTGTGCTCGAACACCCCGCAAAACCCCCCACCCCCCCCCCCCCCACCACTTTTTCCTTCCATATAACCCTTTTTTTTTTTCTCTTTTTTTTTTTCCTTTTTTTTTTTTACCTCCCCCCTCACTCTCCCCTCTTTTCCACCCACCCCCCCCCCCCACCCCCCCCATAACCAGCATTTTTTTTCCATCTCTTTTCACCTTTTTGTTCCTTTTTCTTTTTTTTTTTACCCCTAAATAATGTGGTCTCCCTCCCTGTTACCCCCCCGCCCCCCCCCCTCCACCCCCCCCGACAACCCCAAACCCCCTAGCCCTCCCCCAAACCCACAGCCCACCAAAACAAACAAAAAAAGGGACCCACGCCCACCATCTTTTTAGTATTTTAACTCTTTTTCCCCCGATTATCACCCCGCCATCCACAACCTGACACACCCTCCACCACCCACTTATTCTTCCCCCCAATGAGACAACAAACAATCAAATCATACCACACCCCCCCCCCACACCCCCCAAGCCATCCCTCCCACCCCCCACCTGTGTCTGTGTGGTTTCCATCCCATACCCCCCCCACCCCCACATGTACACAAAAGCAACACAACAACCATCTGGCTTTCTTTTCTCTCCCTTTCTTTCTTTTTTTTAGTGCAGATTCTTCTAGCCAGGATTTGTCTCGTCTTTTTTTGTGTTTTTTTTTTTTTCTTTTTTCCCCCCCCCCCCTTCTTTGACTATGCTTACAGCTTTTGTTAATTCTCTCCTTGTGGGTTGGGTTGACAGAAACAGCCATTCCACCCCCCCCCCACCCACCACACCCAACCACCCAACCCCCCCTTTTTTTTTTTACCCCACACAACCACCCCCACACACCAACTAGGATTAAATATTCTGTCTGCTTCCCGTGGTCTCTCTTGTCTTAGCTGCCGTTGGGTGGTCTGGTGTGAGTGATTTTGTGTTTTTTGTGGTGGGGTTTGGTGTGTGTGTTTCTCCTTGAGTTCCACACCTGGTGGGATTTTTGGTTAGTGCATTCGAACAACACCCCCCCCCCCCCCACCCCCCCCCACACACACACACCCCCCCCCCCACCACCCCCCCACCCCCCACCCCCCCCACCCCCCCACCACACCCCCCCCCCCCACCCCCCCCACCCCCCACACCCCAACCCACATATTGCCCCCCCCCCCCCCCCCCCCCCCCCCACCCCCCCCCCCACCCCCCCCCCACACCCCACCCCCCCCCCACCCCAACCCCCCCACCCCCCCCCCCACCCCCAACCCAACCCCAACCCAACCCACCCCCACCCCCACCCCCACCCCCCACCCCCCCCCCCACCCCCCCCCCACCCACCCCCACCACCCCCCCCCCCCCACACACACACAACCCCCACCTTTTCCTTCACACTTATTCCACACACCAAACACCACCAACCCCCCCCACACCACACACCACCCCCCCCCCCACACACCACCCCCCCCCCCCACCCCCCCCACCCCCCCCCACCCCCCCACCCAACCCCCCCACCCCCCAACCCCCACCCCCCCCACAACCCCCCCCCACACCCCCTCCCCCCCACCCACACCCACCCCCCCCCCACACACCCCCCACACACACCACCACACCAACACCAAACACCACCCACCCAACACACACCCCACCCACACACCATCCACACCACACCCGACCCCCCATGTTTCTTTTACAGTTTTTTCGCCAAGGACCTGTCCAAACTCCAACACCACCACTACACCCACAACCCACACACCAAGCCGACTCCCAACAACCTCCATTCCCCCACCCCAACCCCCCCCGCCAATCCTCCTCACCACCTCTCACACCCCCCTCCTCGAGGATTTCGCTCACCATCCTACACTTCCCTATCCTTGATTACCGACCAACAACCCACCACAACCACCCCCACAACCCCACCCCCCCCCCCCACACACACACACACACCCCCCCACCCCCCCACACACACCCCCCCACCCAACCCCCCCCCCCCACCCCCACCCCACCACCCCACTACCCAACCCTCCCACCCACCCCCCCCCCCCCCCCCCCCCCCCTCCACACCCCCCCCCCCCCCCCCCCACAACCCACCCTCACCCTAACCCCACCCCACCCCCCACCCCCCCCAACCCCCACCCCCCCCCCACAACCCCCCCCCCCCCCCACCCCACACCCCACCCACACCCCCCCCCCACCCCACCCCCCCCCACCACCCCCCCCCACCCCCCCCCCCCCTCTCTCTCCCCCCCCCCCCCCCCCCCACCCAACACCCCCCCCCCCCCCCCCCCCCAACACACCCCCCCCCACCACACCCACACCAAAGTGCGCCCTCTTCGCACTGCCTTATGTACATGCCTATTTTTTTATTTTTTTTTATATACACGGAAGGCCTCAGGACAGTGAGCAGGGACCATCTGTTGGATTTGTGCTACGCCACATGTGTGTTCAGTGTTTTAGGGAGATTATCAGATCATTGTTATGAGTGATAATTTAGCAGGCTTCTTTTTTTTTCTTCTTTTTTTTTAACCAGCAGGTTATTTAGGCATTCAAAGACTAAATGCAGTAACTACACCACACAATTGTTTTTTGAATCTGAGCATAGTTGAGTCAAACCCATCCAACACACAACAGATTATAGTTTAAGAGAGCTGATTTTGCTCATAACTTCATTATGAAAATATGCATTTACTATGTTTTGTCTTTGCACGGCAGAACTGTTTGAGGCAAATAATCTATCATAGATTTTTAATTGTTTTAAAAGGTGAATATTAAAAATGTATGTTACAAGGTACCTTGTAAAACAAACAAGTGCAAGTGTGCATTATTTATAATCTTAAATTCAGACAAAAGGCCTGATATATTTAGAAGGAGAGAAAGAGGAAGACTAAAATGCCTGTATGATTCAGGTCCAGCCAAAACACTGTTTTATATCTCACCATGTCCTTCTCCTCTTCATCTCTCTTTTCTTTTCCTTTCTGTGATTTTAATGCTCTTTATGAGGGTGTATAGTTCAGGTCTTAATGATATGTGCAGTTTTGAAGGTTGACTTTGTAATTTCCACATGCATGGATTTCTATTGCGAGCAATAAGGAAATTATAAGTCTATGTGTTTTGATAAGAAAATGTATTTTAACAAAAAGTTTTATGAACATGTTTGTTGATACGATTGTGTACATATGGATGTGTATATTCATATGCACATGCATATTAATGATTTGCATGAAACAAATGTACAAACTTTTTTCCATTGATGTTTTGTTACCAATCTGTCATTTTTGACTTGATTGCTGTGGGGGGCGGGGCTTAGTTTTGCATGCTAAGTTGCTATTGGGTGGCAGAGACCATTACAACTGTTGTATTGAATGTGGGGTTTTGAATGTGCTTTAACTATGTACTTGTTTAAGTTTTCTTTTCTTTGTTAGACATCAAAAGCATTGCAGATTGTCATGATATGATTTATTCTTTTTCATCTTTTCACAGAGAACTATTCTGAAAGCCCAGTGCTTATCAGATATATGCAAAACGAAGCAGTAACTGTGAACTAAGACTAGAACAGAAAATCCACTTCTTCCTTCACAAATACATTCCCAAACGCACACCTGAGCCCCCGAACCTGTATCAGCTCTCATACAAGTCCATTTTAGTGTGTATTCTCATCTCATCAGTCTTGTTTAATCATCTTAGTTTTCCATTATTAATGAGCAGAATAGTTGTTCTCTCCCCCCTTGCTGTTGTGTTAACCTCAGCTCTAGCCCCCTCTGCTGGTCTTACGGGGGATGAACTAACGTAGCATTCGCTGTTGTAGATCATTAGCATTCTTTGGTCACTTTAGAGGCTAAGAATACAGATTTTTAGCCCTTAATGTTTACATGTTATATTTAAGATTAAAGAAAAGATTCTATTTATTTTGAACATTTATTTGAACACACTCCGAAGGATTGATTTCCTGTTCTCTCTTGTGTGTCACTAAACACTGATCTGATCAGAGCAGAGAGAAAGAAGCTAATGCTAAGAAGTCTGCTCACTGCAGCAATGCATGTTTCCACACATTCAAGATAGCTAGCACTTAGCATCCTAGTGCATTTTGTGGTTTTGCTGTGTGTAGTCTATCTGTAAAGGCGTAGTCAGAGTGGATGGGATGACTCCACTTTTATCCCTTTATCTAATTTCTGAAGTTATGATGTGAAAGTGACAGGCCTGCCACTAGTTAGCTTAGTTAGCAAATGCCCTGGTAAGCAGAGGCTGCATGCGATCACGGAGGACAATGTAATTAATTCTCCTGTACACAGACTGCATGTGGAGTTAACAGCACAGAAACTATTGTTAGATTCAAATGTGGCATTTGAAACGGGGAGAGCAGGTCGAGTTCAAATGATTTAGCGACATTATCCAGAATCCTCTCTGTTTCTGACTTACGCTCCCCTGTCACTACTCAGGTAAATCTCTTTTTGTTCGTCTATACCAGTGCTTCCAAAATGATGTCATTCGAAACAAAGAGAGAGGCAGATGGGAACACCCCGTGTACACATGCATCTAATCATGTTTGATCCCAACACTCGTTCCAAGTCTTCCTTTTCCACAATGTCCTTCACATCCTTCATTTCATCATTTCATTTGTCACTTTCATTTATTCCCAACTCTTACTGCTTCCAAATAACAACCAAAAAGCCCGGATGACATTATGAGAAACTGAGGAAAAATAATGAGTGATTTGTTTGAAAAAAAAAAAGAACTTTGGATTACAAAAAAAAAAAACCTGTATGTGGAATCAGGACACAACCAAATTCAGGAGATGAAAGCTTGAGGGTCAGATGGACAGATTGTGTGTTTGGGGAACAGAGGTTTGGGAGGATTGTCAACAAATGAAGAAAGGCGTCGTGAAATGGAGGACAGTTTGGGGAAGAAAGAAAAAAGCAAAGAGAGGAGGAAGGGAGCTGAACGCTTCTCAGTGTAAGAATGTGTATATGGTGTTCTGTGCGTCACACTGCGTGTTTTCATGTGATGTGCCTGACTGTGTGCTTAGTGTTTTGATTTTCTTTGTGTGACACTTTGTTTTCCCGCTCTTCTAGTGTTTGGCACTGTGCTTAAATGGCGCACTCGCTCTCTATTCCCTATGCCAGCTTCACTGTTTGGAAAAATATCAAAATAAGGGCACTTCATGGGGAATAGCGAGTCGTCTTGGGACGCACCCTTTGTGTGAAGGGGATTCACTGATGTACAATGAGCTTTTGCTTTGTTCTGGTCCGTCCTAGAGGGCTGACAAAATCAGTGATTGTTAATTGATTCTGTTGATTTTATTGACATAGTTTTAGAACAAGATTTTGTGGCCCTCAACGACTGGAACTTTTATTCAGCTTTGTGCGTGTTTGTTTTTGTGAGTGTGATTCCAAGAGTCTTGCATTTGTGTGTTTTGTTTTTGAACGCATGTTACGATGGGCTTTGCTATGAGTACACTTGGGTTTTTGGTTTGTTTTGTTTCTTTTTACATTGGTATTTAGGAGACTTTATGAAAATAATGTTCCATGGACATCACTCCAAAACAAGCAAAAAGAAAAAAATGTGCGTTTGGCTTCTTTAGCTTCGGCTCTCTCAGTTGCGCGGTCTGAAACGGCTGGCATCTGCGAAAGCCTCTAGCAGTGTGTAGTTTTTAATGCGTTTGTGTTAAGGCGATGTAATGCGTGACGCGATAATGATTTATCTGTCCTCCATTTTCCTATTCCCCTCTCTTTCTGTCTTTCTCTTGTCTTCCCTACAGTGCTGAGCTTCTGAACTGCCCCTTTTCTAAAGCTCCCCAACTGCAAAACCTGTTCGGAGGCAGCCCACAGGGTCACCACAGGATTAGAGATGGCGAAAGAGAGAAAATGAGAGATGAAAGAAGTGCTTCGCTAAACCAACTGGAAGAAAACATCGTAACACTCATCTCTCCATTGCTAACCCCCAACATAGGTGCAATAAATTGACAATATCACATCCTGGGAGGATGTGGAACACATTCTTCCTACAGGGATCGCTGGCCTTGGAAAACGGGTAGGATTCAGCATACAGACTGTAGTATGTCCTGGCTCAACCCTTCCTGATGGAAATGGATGCAATTTTAAAGTGATGAGAACTATTTTTGTGGGGCGTTCCACCATGATAAATGCACCTGAAAGTGGACAAAAACCCTCAATACAGTCTCAGATACACGCAATGTGTGGAAAAACACCCATCATGCCCTTCAACGCTATGCAATTCAACCACACGTTGACAGTCAAGTTCATGAAATGCTTCAATCAAATGGTTTATCACCCAAACTTTTTCCGCTTCTTTACCTTTTGGAGATCTTGCACGTGCTTTAAATGAAAATAGACAGTGGCGTCATTGACCCGCCATATTCCTATATCGTACCGTTTCCCCATGCATCCAATTGGAAATCTTGTTCAGAGTGTCCTTCTCAGGGCTCACAGAAAGGCGACTTTGTCAACTATGAAGAAAAGAGCGTTAGCCTCTCTCTTTTCTCTCTCTCTTAGTTTAGTTCTCTGCATCTCAGCATTTCTGTTCCACTGTAGATGAACTGCATGGCATGAATGGAAAAAAACAAAAAACAGAGAGAAAAATGGTAGAGATCATGCTGAGAGGAACCAGAGGAAACCGTAGACAGGACCACACTGTTTGCACAGTACAATATGGGTGACTCTGGATCAGTGGATGGGGTCACCTTTTTCACCTTCATGTGGGGAACAGAAAATACAACATAAGTGCATGATACCTGATGAAGGACAGAGGGTTTTTTAAGTGGACTGGGTGAACTTTAAACAAAAGCTGAAGAAAAGAGAAAATTAAAAATGCATTTTCTCACTTTGTTTACCAGCATGACTAAACTGCATGACTTCTGCAAGCCCTGAACCCCAAATTAGAGGGCTTGAAATCACTAAACACCGAAATCAAATGGAAACATTAAAAGTTTATGCTAAATGCTACTAAATTTAGAAAAAAAAGAATATATAAAAGAGAGGCTCTATATTTTGTTTTTAAAAAAAAAATAAGAATAATGTACAAATATATAGGATTGCAAGATTCACACAGTTTTGTTGGATAAAAGATTAACAAACCCCACTGAGTCTAGCTGAATGATGAGACAAACTCCTTCAACTACTACTGCTTCCTCAATGGCTTCAAGTGACATTTCTTCCCTTCTCTTTGTCCGCCGTTTCACCCTTTACTTGAACTTTCCTGGCTCTCTGCTCTGCCCTTCACAATCCCCCTCAGTCATGGCAGCCTCCAGCAGTGGCACGACAGCTCCTCTGGAGATCTCCGACACCTATAGGGCTCTTTTCTTTTGACGGTTATGGGTCTGAAGAGTAAGGTTGAAGGGGATTTTAAGGCTGTGGGTGAAGTTTTCTTTTTAAGTTGAGTCCTGATGGAAAGTTTTGGGTTGACTTGCGATGTTTGACTTTTTATTTCATCCACATTCTGTGGGTAAATCAAAGCTTTATCCATCGAAAGTGAGCCTGCGTCCACTTCATAGCAATCTAATGAATATTAGCGTTGTGTGAACTGCTGTGTCTTGAGACCAAGAGCACTTACATCGCAAAGCACTATTTTTCAAGCAGGAAGCCATAATGTGAGAGTAGCGCCACCGTATGAGCTCAAAGGTGCTCAGGAGACCGTCCTGATTCAGAAAGCTGAACATGGTTTTGTAGTTCTTAAGTTGTGTTGAGTTTGTTTCAAATGTTGACATTAGCGTTAATTTTATTCTGTAGTTGATTTTGCTTACAGAGCATTACAAGGTTTTGACAAGATTTTGTTTCAGTCATTTAATATTTTTTTATTTTGAAAGTTTCAAGATTTGCATATGCTGAGCACCCACTAAAACCAGCCATGCCATACCAAAATGGACTTCCTTATGAACTTAGCAGCAGATTTCTGATATTAGCATCAGTATTAGCATTATCTTGTGTGAGAGGAGACCATGATTCCACCAATGTCGCTTAAAAATCATAGATTACACATGTGAGTAACTGTTTGTTTAAAACATTTGGTGTCTTCTTCAACAAGATACGAGGTTACTTTTCAAAAGTTGGTTAGTCTGGTTAGGTGTTTTAAGGTATTTAAAGTGTCATTTCCTGTCTTAAAACACCATGACTGTATTCTGTCAGCACTCATCGTTAAGAATCAGATGTTAGCTTAGTTCGGAATACCTAGGAACATAATCAGACCTTAGCATATCACACACACACACCACACACATACACACACACACACACCATGTGCTCAGGCCAGCAGGCTGGTGTCTGTTTACCGGTGCTGTGTGTCCAGGGAGGAAAACAACACAGATGCAGCTCCATCACCACAAGAGCCAGCATTATCTGCTGACCGTGTAGTTTTAATTCAAACGTTAGCAGCTGGTCCGAGTAGCTTGAAGGTGCGACAGATGTATGCAGCTGTAGTAGCCATTTCACTTTCCTTAGTGGTGCACTGAATTTCCTCTCCCTTCAATTAATACGTCAGGCCTGTTTTATGTTTTTTGCAACGTCTTTTCTGCGTGCTTCCTGGTGCAGGAAGACACTCATGCACTTTCAGAGTTAACATACATTTATATGTAAGCATATACTCATCTCAGAGGGTCTGTAGGACATCTATGTTACAAGAACTTGTTTTATACGTGGTACTCAGTTCCAAATTGCAATGCATTTGCTGACTGGTTAAGATGACGTGTACCTCTCTGGTCGTTCATAAAGTCCGATTGGATGGTGTTTTGGAGCAATAATGACGTAGGGCCACCTTTTTCTCATTGTCGTCATTAGGAATTGGGGGACATGCTCATCTCATCCCTAATTAGAAATCCAGTGTGCCTGAAACTGTTCCCTGGATGTGTACACAAACCGGCCACATCAATTGAAGATGCTCTCTCTGCGAATGCTTGTCTTAGCGTGAATGAGACCGCAACCCCTCCAGATGGCTGACAGCTCAACACAACATTACTTGAAACCCAAATACAAAACATATCAGAGAGGAGCAGAACAAAGCCAGAATCAGTCTTCACGCTTTCTCAACTTCCTGTTTGCATCCCCTCCCCCCTCTCGTCTGTTCCCTCTCCTTCTATATTTTTGAGGAAGAAGCTTTTTTGCATCCCTTGTTCTTGTGTTTTTCTATCATATTGTTTGAAGTTGAATTATAATGCATGCATGGAATACAATGAGGACGTAACTTGTGAATAATTTGTGAATGGCCAGAATGAGGTGACCATCTCTTTCACCTGGGCTCTCTACTCTGCGACTTCTCTTTCTGAGACAATTAGAGAGGAAGAAAGAGCATATATTGTTTCTGGTTTCTCTCACATCCCTTTCTCTTCAAAATGTAGCCATGCCAAATATAAGTTGTGGCTATACGCTAGCCATTCTGAAAGACTCTGTTTAATTTACATATTTATATATTGTTTTTAAGATGATATTTATCTGTATATATCTGTAGTAAATATTCATTAGAGCTTCCACAGACTCAGAGCTGAACAGATGCAGCAGTTGTGAAGGCAGATGTCGACAAAACAGCCTGCAGGAACTCAGTTATCACCACATGTGTCTGTGCATTTATTATAGTATAGTTTGACCCAATATGCACTACCTGTACTTTTCTACTTTAGTTACTTTATGTAGCTTGTTTGAAGGGGGAATTCATTGCACTATCACAGCTAATGGAGCGGCTGTGTCTACTGCTGAGCGCAAGCCTAACCATACACCCCCCAAGTTAAGAAACAGGGACAGAGAGAAAGAGAGGCCAGTGAGAAAGAGAAGGTTCCTAAAAGAAATGGATGAGTTCTATGCTACTAAGGTTGATGCTGGATACAATTTTATTGTCATACAAAAAAGGGAAAAAAAATATCAAGAACTGTATAAAATATATTTCAATGGAATGTTTATTATTTACCTTTTATATTTTTGAAATGTATAAAGAAAAAAATTAATAAACTGTAATAATTTAACAGTTTGTGAAAACTGAGGCTTAAAAATAATTATATTATTAAAAGTATGGAAGTTTGAATGTGAATGCTAACCTACCTGATCAAATCTTCTCCATTACAGATAGGAAAAAAATAATAATAACAATTAGAAAAATGAAATCCAATTTAAAAACAAAAAGTTATCAAAAAGTCAATAAAAATGTTAAAAGCTCATGCCAAAATTTTCAACACGTGTCCTGTGTGATTCTTCAAATGTTTGTTGTGATTTTTTCATGTTACTCTGGGATCCAATTACTTTTCTGTTTTTGCTCATTTTTTTGTTAGCATTCCATGATAAATGTAATTCTGTTACATGCTAATTAAACATCAAAATAATTTTTAATAATGATTTTCCTTTACATGTACCTTCATGGGTTTGTGGGAAGGACTTTATTTAATGCAGGCTTTTTGCATTGGTCTTTCATAATCTACTTTATTGGAAAAGTTGTAACAATTACATTTCAAATGAAACAATGTAATTTTTTAACACATTTATTGTACATAGTTATTTAGTCTGTAGTTACAGGGTTATTTATACATTTCTAATATAAATTTTATAGACGAGGTAGAGATTACAATAACAGTGGGCATAGACAAAGTCTTGGCACAGCACCTATAACATTTCAAGTCTTGTTAGTTATTGCTATACTTCCCATTTTGGATTAATTTTATCCCTCCTCACTCACATGGACTGAGACAGGCAAACAAAAAAATAAATAAAATCACAGTCTGTAATTCCTATCAGATCTACACTATTCATTATAATATATTACACTTGATTACTGTGCATGATATTGCCAAGCAGCCTTCTCTTATACTTGGTCAGATCATCATTATTTTTGGTCCGTTGCATATGTAAATCCCAGCATTCCCCCTTTTCTCACTTCATCAGTCCTTCACTGACCCTCCTCAGGCACATCTGTTCAGTCTCCAGACAATGAGGCCACCCAGCAGTACTCCACTGATGAAGAGGACTCCAGAGGAGAGGGAGATCAGGCTGGATGAGGAACCAAAATCTCGCTCAAAGGAGTAATGAGCCAAGGAAGAGATACTGTTGATCTGCAGGTATTTAAAAGAGTGACTATTACTGATGTCTTTTCAATGCTATGCTGTGCTAGTACAAATATTCTCGTGTTTATCAAATCATACCCATCCTCCTCTATTGCAGATCCAGTTCAGAAGGTTATCCCTGAAATAGTCCAGTGTCCAAGACACAACGCCTGAGACTAAATCAGCAAGAATCTATCAATGCAAAACAAAAAACAAGCACAGATGCATTAAAGTCCAACCTCAGAGCATTAACACTTTGGTTTGGGCACTGAAACTCTACAAATGTATGTTGGCATTACAAATTAATTGTGAAATTTATAGGAAGTGAGCTGGATTGAATGTATCCTTCATCATTTAAATGTGTACTGTATTTATGACTCCTATATAGAAACACACACAAACAAATGAGAGTAGGTCAAATAAAAAGAGCACTGCATACCTTTGCAATGGATTTCCCAACAACACAGATCAGAGTAACAATTTTCCCCCAGGTGATGTCATCAACAAAAACTTTGTCTACAAGCTTCTGGAAACTCTGTCTATCCGCCACACGTGCAAACCCATCAACCATGCTGAAATCAAACACATCTTTTAATAAAACAGATTTGCTCTTTCATTATACTGGAAGCTTGTATTGCAACTTTGTGTTGCGATTTCAATTTGATTTCATTTCTCATGATCAACATTTAGTTGTCTTTTTATCTCAAAATTGCCAACCTTTCTCATAACTGCAAATTAAACAGATAGTTCACCTAAAAATGAATCATTTGCTTACTCCACTTGTTCCAAAACTGTAGGATATGTTTTTTTTGTTTTTTTCTGTTGAGCACAAAATATGATATTTTGAAGAATGGTGGTAACTAAACAAAAATTGACGTTAGCAATTCTAGACTTCCATAGTATGGAGGAAAAAAACGATCTAGTGGAGGGTGAGTAAATGATGACGGAATTTTCGTTTTCATGGACTAATTTTCATTTTTGGGTGAACTATCCCTTTAAACTGTCAAACATTAACTTTAACATTAATATAAAGTAATGTTTTTACTCAGAGGCAGAAACGGACTTCCATAATTATTACACAGTAATATTCTCGCATACCAAAAAAGACATTTCAATACTAACTCATTAAATTTTGGCTCTCGATCGAGACTGTCGCCGAAGTCTCTGATGAGGCTAGCCATCTGTTCCAGGAGCTGCTCCCGCTCATCACTCATTGGCTGCGGCTCAGGAAGAGACGGTGCGCATGTTCCCACCCTCTCTACCTGGTCCTTCACTGATCTGAGAACATTATTTGAATTATGAAAAAAAGAAACTATTGGTAATTATGTACTGACACTTTAGTGCTACCCAAAATGAATGCCAAATAAAATGCCACAACGAGTAACCCGGAACATATGACATCCAAGTAAATAGTCTCTGTTGGATTTTATGTTTGGTTACTTGGTTTAAAAAAATATATATTATACAAATTATTATAGTATTTATTAAGTAAAGAGGCTTAAATAGTAGTGTGTGAAACTACCGAAGACAAGATTCCGTTGAAAACTGGTACATCTAAACGTTGCATACAATGTAAAATGTTAGTTACTATAGGTACTGAGATCACGTTAAGAAATATTAATAAAAAAAAGCCTGTTTCGTAAATATGAATCCTGACCTGGCAAGCATGATCTTCCTCTTTGGTCCTACGATAGGATTTGATGGCTTTTTGATGTCTTTACGTGTGACCTATACATTCACGTTAATGTATAAACATTTCGCAAACCTCTAATGGTTTAGTAGGCTTTTAGAGTCTTGGTGTCTAAGCGGATATTGTTAAACAATGGTCAGTCCGCATATTCATGCTAGCATTGCACTAGGGCTAAATGAAAAAATAAAAGTGAATGAAAACAAAAAAAAAGCGTTTTTTACGTGAAGCATATTTCGTTTCATGTCTCATCCAAAACAATCTATATTAGCAGCCATCCTCAAACTATAATGTAGCTCAGAAGAAAATGTCTCTCTCTGTACATAGGCCTATATATATTATCTTTTTATATAAGATATATAACAAACAAAAAACACATTTTCAGAAATTATGGGGACTTTAATCACATTCAGTGCACAATAATTAAATGTACAAGGAAGAGGACAAGCCAGATTATACAAAAGTACTCATGTGTGTCATATGATAATTATCAATAAAAAGCTTAGGCTCAGTTTTATCCCTACAATCTGTCCTGATCCTGAATAAACATGTACCTTTCTTAAATCAATAGCAGTACATATTAAATTTTTCTTACAAAACAGATAAATCATATACATATAATATATAGATTATATGGCATATTACAATACAAAAAGGGGCAAAATACAAAATAAGTATAAGCTACATGGTTTCTCTCACGTTCAGTGTTCTGGACACTTCTGTTGCAGCATCTTCATTTTCTTTCTCTTAGCTATTTCTTGGAAACTTCAAGACGATGAAGCCACCTAGCAGTAGGCCACCAGTGAAGGCCAATGTGGCTCCGAAATAGGAAGAATATTTACTAAGTGAAGAACCAGAAAATTGCTCAAAGGAGAAACAGGCCAGCGCAGGGATACTGTGCATCTGTATTAAGGGGTACAAACAAAGCAGATGTCCTAGATATGACATTGTGATCAATACTGCTCAACACATCTTCTAACAAGATCAGAACAAGATTAAAACAAAAGTCAAATGCTTTTTCATGTAAAAATGTGTCTTTGTTGTTTCTTACCCATCCTCCCATTTTGCGAATCCATTCCAACAGATTCCTCCTGAAGTAATCCAGACTTAAGATCAAAATATCTGAAACAATTGTGGGTAAGCGTGCAAGGACCATCTATTGAGAGGAAAGAGAGATATATGTGCAGATATAAACAAAGATGCATGTCTACAAACAACAGATATATTAACATAAAATTTAAAAAGACAACAGACA
Organism: Sinocyclocheilus anophthalmus; assembly: GCA_018155175.1. Taxonomy (NCBI): domain Eukaryota; kingdom Metazoa; phylum Chordata; class Actinopteri; order Cypriniformes; family Cyprinidae; genus Sinocyclocheilus; species Sinocyclocheilus anophthalmus. The sequence goes on along the minus strand of JADLZN010007866.1, from coordinate 28,787 downwards.
TGTAGGATCTAACTAATCCAATACCTTTGCAGACAGTTTTCCAACTGAATAAAACAGCACTATAATTCTCCCCCAGTTGATCTGGCCATCTGTGAAAACCTTTTCCACAAGTTCCCAGAAACTTCTTTTATCAGCCACTTTTACTAAGCCATCAATCATGCTGTGAGGTCAGAAAAACCGAAAGTGAAACCTGGTGTTTTAAATGCAGTACAGACAGCAGCACTGATGTTCAGCAAAGACAGACAAAGATTCAGATCTCAGACTGACTCATTGAATGACTTATCCTGATCGAGCCTATCACCGATCACTTTGATGGTCTTCGCCAACTGTTCAACAAGCTTTTGGTCCTGGCAGTTGCTTATTGGTCGAGCTTCAGGCAGGGCTGGTGGGGCTGCATGCACTTCGGCTGCTACGCTCGTCACCTCATGTTTTACCACCCTGAAAGACATTTTATTTGTTAACTGCATATGAATCAAATGTTTATGCCATCACAGATTCACAATTACCTCAAATAAACATGAAAAACTTAATTTAACACTTATACCCCCGGTTTCACAGACAAGGCTTAAGCTAGTCCCAGACTAAAATGCATGTTTGAGCTGTCTCAACTGAAAATATCTTGCTCTGACATATCTTAAAATATGTCAGTGTCATTGTTCTGTGTCGAGATGTACACCTGTAATGTTTTCTTCTAAGGCATTTTTGTAAAAGTTGCTTAAATATCTTAATTTAACTGAGGCCTAGTCCTGGCTTAAGCTAAGCCCCGTTTGTGAAACCGGGCCATAATTTCATTACAACTTTCCTCAAATGACATTCACGATGGTATGACATGGCACTCGGATTCTGACTACAGCCATCATTACATTACAATCTAGTCAGTATGGCATTTAGATTTTCCAAAAAAGATTTTATTGCTACCTAGTATAGCATAGGAGACATTCTATTACTTAGAATACATTTCAAGTCCATTGATGATACAACTCCAAAAGTTGGGATTTCTTGTAAAATGCAATAAAATCAAGAATCTGTGATTTGTTAATTATCTTTAACATTTACTTAATTGACAAAAGAAAAGATTTCCAAAGTTTTCACTGACCAACTTAAATGTATTTTGTAAAATAAACCCATTTGGATAGTAGGGCTAGCAACTAAAAAAAAAAAAAAAATCTCCAAAAAAGTTAGGACAGAGGCAATATGAAAGTGAAAATGTTATAGAATATCCAAATTGAACCGTTTTGAAACGGTTCACAGTAAGTAGGTGAATTGGTAATACGTGAGGGGATCATGTTTGGGTATAAAAGGAGCATCTCAGTCTTTGCAAGTAAAGCTGGATCATGGCTCATCGCTTTGTGCCAAATTTCATGATATACAGGTGCATCTCAATAAATTAGAATGTCGTGGAAAAGTTCATTTCAGTAATTCAACTCAAATTGTGAAACTCGTGTATTAAATAAATTCAATGCACACAGAGACTGAAGTAGTTTAAGTCTTTAGTTATTTTAATTGATGATTTTGGCTCACATTTAACAAAAAAAAAACAATTCACTATCTCAACAAATTAGAATACTTCATAAGACCAATAAAAAAACATTTTTAGTGAATTGTTGGCCTTTTGTAAAGTATGTTCATTTACTGTACATGTACTCAATACTTGGTAAGGGCTCCTTTTGCTTTAATTACTGCATCAGCGCAGCGTGGCATGGAGACAATCAGCCTGTGCCACTGCTCAGTAGTAATGGAAGCCCAGGTTGCTTTGATAGTGGCCTTCAGCTCATCTGCATTTTTTTGTTCTCTTGTTTCTCATTTTCCTCTTTACAATACCTCATAGATTCTCTATGGGGTTTAGGTCAGGCGTGTTTGCTGGCCAATCAAGCACAGTAACTCCATGGTCATTGAACCAGCTTTTGGTTCTTTTGGCAGTGTGGGCAGGTGACACGTCCTGCTGGAAATGAAATCAGCATCCATACGCTTGTCAGCGAGGGATGGGGGGGGAGGGAAGCATGAAGTGCGCTAAATTTCTGGTAGCTGGCTGCGCTTGACGTTGGACTTCAGAAACACAGGGACCAACACAGCAGATGGACATGGCGCCCCAAATCATCATGACTGTGGAACCTTCACATGGACGTCAAGCAACATGGTTTCTGGGCCTCTCCACTCTTCCTCCAGACTCTAGAACCTTGATTTCCAAATGAAATACAAAATTTACTTTCATCTGAAAAGAGGAGTTTGGTCCACTGTGTTTTTTGAAGTCCACAGTCAACGCAGCCATCTGTCAGGACATTTTAGAGCACTTCATGCTGACAAGGTTTATTGAGATGCTGATTTCATTTTCCAGCAGATTTGGCACCTGCCCACACTGCCAAAGGTACCAAAAGTTGGTTCAATGACCATGGTGTTACTGTGGTTGATTGGCCAGCAAACTTGCCTGACCTTGAACCCCATAGAGAATATATGGGGTTTTGTCAAGAGGAAGATGAGAGACACCCGACCCAACAATGCAGATGACCTGAAGGCGCTATCAAAGCAACCTGGGCTTCCAATACACCTCAGCAGTGCCACAGGCTGACTGTCTCCATGCCACGCCGCACTGATGCAGTAATTCATGAAAAAGGAGGCCCAACCAAGTATTCAGTACATGTACAGTAAATTAACATACTTCCAGAAGGCCAACAATTCACTAAAAAAATATATTTTATTGATCTTATGAAGTATTGTAATTTGTTGAAATAGTGAATTGGTGGGTTTTTTTTAAATGTGAGCCAAAATCATCACAATTAAAAGAACAAAGACAAACTACATTCAGTCTGTGTGCATTCATTATGTCAATACACGGTTTCACAATTTGATTTGATTACTGCAATAAATTAACTTTTCCACGAATTCTAATTTATGAGATGGCAACTGTAACTGTCAAACAAATAAACAAACTGACAGTTCCAATGACAAAATCGCATACGAAAATTAAGGTCTCTTCACCAAAACCTACATATATGGTGAAACGATTCAGGGAATACAGAGAAATTTCGTCTGTGTAGGGCAGGGGCGTGTCGAATGTAGTCCTGGAGTTTAGCTCCAACTTTGCCTCAAACACCTGCCATGGAGTTCGAGTATCCCTGCTCAGTTGACTGTGCATGACCTTTGAGCCCTCAGCATGGCATTGTAAAGAAACATCATGCTGTTGGTGGAAATTAGACACAGTGCGCAGGAGTCACATCAGAAAACGCTGTAATTTACCCCAGGCTGCCGCTGATCAATAAAGCAACATTGAATTTCTGTGTACTCTAGAGAAAGCAATGAAAAAATTCTAGACAGTGATATGCGAGGTTCTTGGGCCAGAGATCATCTCAGATAAAAAGACAGATCAAATGTGTGCTGTGGTTCCGATGAGTCCACATTTCAAATTGTTTGGATACATGGACGGAGAGTTCTCAGTCCCAAAGACCAAATAAGGGACCATCCAGACTTTCATCAGTGACAAATGCAAAATCAAACATCTGTCATTGTATATGAGTGCATCAGTGCAAACGGCATTGGTGACTTGCATATGTGTGAAGGTACCATTGACATGGAGGCATATGTTGGGATTGTACAGAGACATATACTGCCATCAAGATAACGTCTTTCATGGGAAGTCCAGGGTTATTAGATCAAGACAATGCCAGGTCTCATTCTGCATGTGCTACAACAGTGGTTTTGTAGACTCAGAGTGAATGTGCTAGACTGGCCTGCAGATCTGTCTCCTATTGAAAATGTACAACCAGTGTCATGGAGCAAGCAAAGGTCTCCTCAATGTAGTAAATGAAGTTCAAGAAGCAGAGATCCAGATGTCAAAATAAGACTTCATTGAGCACAGCAACAAAGAAGAGAGCGACAGGCACAGAGTCTGGTCCTGACCGTGAACCCACACTTATACCTGTTCTATCAGTCATTTTTAACCAAAAATTGGTAATCTGTTTTTTTTATTGGTTTTGCTTGTCTGGTTTGCCACAATTAATTAATGCTCTTCCTGACATTTTCTCAGATCGGCCATTTTTTAAATAATTGTATTCCGCCGTCTCCTATTGGTTGGAATCGTCCCCATGTGACATACATCAAACTTGTTTGTGTTGTACCTGTCATACTGTGGAAATCACCCAAAGTTCACTTGCTCACTTAAGTTCACTGGTACTGTCCAGTGGAAAACACCTGTACCGCTCACTGGAGGGCACCCAAGACACACAGTCTGTATTGAGACATCCAATATTGGAACAATCATTGAAACAATCACCTTATTGATTAGTCTATTGATTATTGCCATAGTTATACATCATATTTTAAGTCAAATAAGTATATGACATCATATTTTAAGTCACAGTCATGAAAAGGAGAATCAGACGACGATCACAGACTGCTGAGCTTCTAAAGTCTTGTATCAAGCGAGACTGGACAAAAATGTTGCTTGCAAAATTTTAAAAATTAGTAACCTCAATTCCCAAACAATTAAACATTGTAATTAAACGGTTGATGTGACAGTGTTAAACATGCCTCTGTTCCAAATTGTTTGGAGTGTGTTACATCCATCAAAATCAAAATTTGTTTATATTTACAAAATAAATTTAAGTTGGCCAGTGAAAACATTGGAATTTTTTTTATTTGTACTTTAGTCAATTAAATAAAGTTGAAAAAGAATGAACAAATAACATATTCTTGTTTTTATGGCATTTCACAAAACATCCCAACTTTTCTTTTCTCAAAATTGGGGCAGTAGCTTTATTTTTTAGTTTTATAAATTTTCAAACAATTTTCTTTAGAAAAATAAACTGTTAAAGTATGCATTTAATAATCTCACAATAAATTACAGTTTTGCCATGTTTGTTTTTAAGAATTCTAAACAATGATTTTAGTTTTCTTAAAATGGTTTTAGTAGTTTTTAATTGTTATTTTTGTTGGTTTATAGTAATTAACTTTTTTTTTTTAAGTTGAAATCTCAGAATTTTTATTATTGTTTTTTCGATTTTGTTTTTTTTGTTGCATGAGATTTTCTTTAAATTACTACTTTTTCTTATGTTGTCAAAAGTTCTGTCAACTATGTTACTAAATGAACACCGCTACTAAAAAATGGTTTATCACAACAACATGTGACCAGCATCATATGTTATTTTCTTCTGGGGTGGATATTTTGATCACAATATTGTAAGTGTGCTCTCTTTTTTTTCCTCCAATATTTTTTTTCTACAATTTGTAATTTGTCTTTTGTTCTGAGGAGATGTGTTTATAGGGATTTAGACCTTTCTTGTCTCTGGTTTGCAACCCCACCTGTTATCATATCAAATATATATAAAAAACGACAGTAACGTTGAACGAAATAACTGCGATCGCGCACCACGTAGGCCCCATTGGACATTAAGAGTCAAATGGGGAATCTGTACAATATTGTATGGTGATGCAATATGAATGATATAGTTGTCATGGCCTTTATGTGTGACTGTGTCCACTGATTACATTGATTATATTTCTCACAAATTGTTTTATTTTTCTCATAGTTTTACCTTAATTGTGCCAGGGGACACAGAGTGTGTGTGCATGAGCTAACAATGTGTCAAGTCAACTGTTACTTTAAGAAAAAATTAAATAAATAAATAAATAACTAGAACGCTGCTTCTTTTACAGGTTGAAGTTTTGTATAACATCTCTCAAAATTTAGTTGTGATATGATGTGAAATGTACCCCCATTAAAGAATGAGCAATAGATTGCTAGATATGACACTGTAATGGCTTTCTTATTGCTTACGGTTTGCTCTGTTATTTATATGTGAGATATCTGAATCCAAAATAGCATTTAAAAGGTGGTAAAGCAGGTACTGGATTTTTACTATTCAACTTACTGTAACACAATATTTTGTACAATAGTCATTATGTGGTTCTTTCTCTGTATATCTTCAGGTTAATGACTTTCAGCCCCATAATGCACCATCTATTCAGTCTATCTATTCAAGTGTTGACTAAAACTATCCCCGTGGATGATGAAGTTAAAACGCTACATACAACGACATCACAAGTTTACAAAGTGAAACGTACCCGATTAAGAGTGCTTCTCCAATCTGGTCATCTGTAGAGCGAAGAGAAACATCAGTAACAAATCCAAGATCGCTTAAAGAGCACTAAACAAACACAGCCACTTACCCAGCGAGACTTCGCAAGCCATATCAGTAAAATATATCTATATATATATATATCTATATATATACAGTGCTGTTATTTAGGGTTTCAGGTAATGTTTAGGCTGGGTGTAGCTATGGGGAATACCACCCTATTTCAGCAGGCTACTTCAACTTCTGTGGAGTTAAAGAACAAGTTCTGTGAGGCTGCGCCCTCCGGAGGTCACTTATGTCGGCCGCCTACGTCATTGAGGTCACCTCATGTCAGAAATGTAACCACTGCATTCCAAAATGATAAATAAGTTACAGTAATGTACGCCTTACGATGAATAACTTCCAATGTTATAATGTGTACTTTTCTGAACTGGGACAACATCGATGACGCAACGTTCAAGATGGCAGTATGGACGCCTTCCTGAAATCCCTGACTCGTCCATTTGATATTTATGCCATTTAACGACTATAAAGTCCTGTGCATTTTTTTTTACATATTACTTATTGTAGTGACAGCTCAGTCTATTTTTGTGAATGATGATGAGTTCCTCTGTTGTCTTAGTCCAAGTCTGATCTAATGGAGTTTAGGTTGACGTCGACAACAGCCATTGTTGCCATGTCCACTTATTATAAGCGTCTCTGGGATTCTTTGTTCATAGTTTACTTATAAATACGGGCAGTAATGGGTTGTGTGTTTTCCATGTAATTAATTTCTAATTATTTAAAGTATATTTTATTACTTTAAAAGTAGCCTATTTTAGAATAAAATGACTGAAAATACACTATTTTGCAACAACTTGCAATGTAGTCTTGATAAAACTATGTTTATGTAATCTATGTTTTTTTCTTTTCTTTTTTTTATGGTGTTCCATCCAGGCATTCCGTCAAATCGGGGGAAAAAACAATGTTTCGCTCTTTTTCGCTTTTTTGGCGACTTGCTATTATATATCTTGCGCGATCTGGCAACACAATAACACAGGAAGAAATACCAGCCCAGACTTGAGAAGTCACGTTGAGTGCTCTTTTGAATTGTTTAATGTTTATTTACGTTTTTTCTTGCGATCGAGAATTCGTCAGGTCCTGCTTGTTGTTGTAGTTAGTACTGGACAGCTTTATTTTGAATTGGCATATTTTTCAGAAGTCAGTAACAATTATTATTTATATAGGTTAAATTGTTATGGCAGGTACTTCGACAAAGACTGTGCACGACATCTTTCAAAATATGGAGTATGGACCATCCAGCACTAGCACGGCAACTGCACAGGTAAAGCGCTGATTCCTCGGGTAAATTAACTTTGTATCTTAAATGCATTTTAATACATTGAATCGTCAGTTTGTTACTTATGCGTCATTTAAAGCGTCCGAGCATACTGCCACCTTTTCACCCAGTGTGTAAATGGTTTACATGTGGCCGTTCATTAGGATGCAGACAGCTCACGAGAAAAGCATGTGACAAGATGCTGGTTGTCCTCTTGCTGTAAATTTGCATTTAAAAACTATGCATGTCTCAAACGAGTTCACTTAAAAATGAAAATGTACTCATTACACATGTACCAAGTCCATATGACGGTTTTCTTCTCAGGTGAAACACAAAATAACATCTTAGGCAGTTGCAAAGTGACAGCATTAGTCACCAACTTTAGGCATCTTTTTGCCATGCAATTAAAGTGAAAGGTGACTGAGCTTGTCAATGTTTATGTCTTATATCACACTTTATAAAAAGCCAAAGAGAAGTCATACAGGTTGGAACAACATTAGTATAAGTACATTTAATTTTCTTGTTAACTACACTTTTAAGTGCTGTTAGCAGAGTTCAATATAGTTAGCTGTTCATGTATTTTGTGAGAGCCATATGTTCTATGAATGATCTACTGCAACCTTCACCCTGTTTTAACAAAGCCACTCTATTGGTTCTCTCAGAGAGGTGGAACAACCAAACTACAGTTTGTAAATCAAACATGCTTGTTGTTTGAATTATCAGAGAAATTAGAATTTTCAGTTCTTGATTTTAAAGTGTAATGTCACCCTTGCTGTCCAATTTGTGTGAGATATTCATTCCACTGAAACACAAACTCTGGAAGAGACCATTTTCTGTGTCTTTCTCTCAGTCATGGCTGGTGAAACACTCTCGCGTTCTTGGCTTCTTCATTGATGGGAAATTTTTCAGCCCTGCAGATAGACAGACCCATGATGTGACTGATTCCAAAGGTATGCAATATTTGATATTTTCCTTAAGTGCGTATCTGTTATATAATCTGTCATGTAATGATAAGATATCTTCTCCTGCCCTCCTGTCTTTGTACAGCAGCGGTGGTCTGCAGCACTGTTTGTGCTAAAGATGAGGATGTTGCGTCTGCTGCCTCATCTGCAGCTGGAGCCTTCAAAACCTGGAGTGAATTGAGCTGTTACCAAAGAGCCAAAGTGTTACTCAAGTACTAGAGCTTAACTTAAAATAATATCAGAAATAATTAACCTATCACAGTAATAGTCATGTTACATCATTATGAATATATGTCTGTGCCCAAGGTTGGCGAGTGTCCTGCAAAGACACAGTCAGTGTGTGTCTGAGCTGTGTGAGCTCTCTCAGTCTTCTACCTCTCCCGCTGTGCTCATTAGACTGGCCCAGTACCCTCACTCGGCCAGCTTGGGTCACCTCCCCGCCGACGACGCTCAGTGTGCTTGAGTTTGTGGATCCTATTACAAAGGAGTCCCCTTCCCTCTTTTCCTCGCCAGCGTTGGTTGTGTATGTATGCTTCATGCGGAGTGTGTAGTCCTTGTGTTGAAGACGTGTTGGGGATTTTGTTGCGCCATGACTGGTGGTAGTCGGAGGGCAGGGTTGACGTAGTATCGTTCAGATTGTTTCTCCGTGGCGGTTTTTCCTCCCCTTTTTTTTTAGTGTGTCTGAGCAGTTGTTGTCGATGGAGCGTGTTTCGGTTCTCGCTGACGCTTTCTGTCTTAGCGGTGAATTTGCCCGCTGATGCTCTCCTCGAGTGCGACCCTGTCTCTACCACAATTCCACCTGCCTCCATCTCTACTGAACCATCCTATGATACGTTCCTTTTACGCGTCTTCTCTTATCACTCCACCGACATTCCAAAGGCTGATTACGTGCCCATTGAAACCCAACATCCGAAAACATCCTTTCTGATAACTTTTTATCTTTTTTTTTAATACCCTTGCCGGGTGTGTAGCCTTACAGGCCTTTTTCTCTGCTTTTGACGGTAATAAATGTGCGTGCTGCAAACTATTGCTGTTGCAGAGGACCGCCAGGGCGAAACTAGTCGGTATGTGTGGTTGTGTCGTGAGGCGTTTATAGGTTCATGCTGAAAGTCTCAATTCATTCGTTGAAAAATCATTTTGTCAAGTGACGTTTAGTATTGCATTGACAGTGTTCATGCATCTTACCTAAGAATAATGGTTTTGTTGGTGGGGGGTAGGTGATGTTGATTGTCTGGGGGCGTTCCTCCGTGTGTATTGTGAACGAGGATTTCATGTTTCCTTTATCATCTTCAATTGTAATTTAGTAGGTTATTCTTTTGGTTTTAAATTTGTGGGTTTTGTTTGTTAAAATATCTATATAGTTTTCTTTTTTATGTTTTAATACATAAGTTTTAAAACAACTGCCAGACAAGTTTTGGCACTAGCTGAAATAAACATGGACTCTGTCATTTAATTTTAGTTAATTTTTATTTATGTAAGTAACAATTTTTTATCGTTGTTAAGTACAGTTAATCTATAATTATAACCCGGCTTTCACAAGTATATCATTATTGATTTAAAATGGCTCTGATATTAGAAAGTTGTTAATCATTAAATTAAAAACTAGTAATCCTTTCGAATGAGATGTCGAGGGTGCAAACCACACAGTTGGCTTACCATTTATTTATTACATGTCTATCATTTTCCGAGGCAATTGCTGTTATTGTGGTGCCTGGCAGACTAGCATCTCTTATTGCCTTTCTTTTCGTGTTGCGCCTCAGACGGTTAGGAGGGGCACTCTCCCCTTGCCCCCGTGAGTGCTGTGAATGTTTTGGTCAGGCATTTTTAGTGAAGCATCACTGTGGTGTGCCAATAGTTGGATCAAACTCCCCAAAGTGAAATACTTGAATACAGGCGGAGCAACATATGGAGAAAGCGCCTGGCTAAAGCAGGGCTGGTTTGGGGGTCCCCATGTATTTCTCTCTCAACTCTTAGCAGCTGTGTGCAATTTTATCATCTTGATCGCGACCGAAACCAGTGCGGGAGGGAGTGATAGAGCTGGCCTTCAAGAAGAAAAGAGATGTATGAAGAAAAAAATGCAGTTATTTGCAATTGTAACAATATTTCACACTATGCTGTGTTCTGTATTTTGATAAAAAAAAATGCAACCTTGGAAAGCATAAGAAATTATTATCAAGAATATTTTTAAAAGTCTCAACTATTTTAGTATATACAGTATATATTTTACAAGTTTCCAAGGTTTTCAGCAAATAAAATAGGAAAATATGATATGGTATTTCTGTATGTATTTAATATTTAGGTATCTAATTTTTAATATATACTACTTTTTATTTATTTTAGTGCGTATTTTCAAAAAGAAAGCCGGTTGACCGCACTTCTGCAGTACCGCCATAGTCTGCTAGGGGTGCTCATTGATTAAACTACTTGCCATGTATAAAACAAATATAATAATTATATTTTTGCCTGCTTCTCTCTTTCTCTTGTCCAGTTCCAGTGGGTGCTCTGTGTGCAGGAATCAGTGTTGGACGGTGTTGTGGCCAAGCTGAAGTTAAGAATGACTGGGATGAAGTGTGTTCCACTTGCCACTGAGACTGACAGGAATCTTATAGATGCTGCAGTTCAGGAAGCCCAGCAGCAGGGGGCGACAGTGTGTGAACATTTAAGTTTAGATGTCACCAAATATTTTAGGATGGATTTTTTGAAGCTTTTAATGGACGAATGCTTTCATCTTTGTGTTTTCTTGTTGTTTCATAACTTGTAGCTGATGCAGTCATGTCCACCTGCTTCTACTGGTGCTCTCTACCCCCCTACTGTACTGTGTGGACTGGCTCCTTCCTGCGAGTCTGTGATTTCACCTCCTCCAGGCCCTGTGCTGCCTCTCATATCCTTCAGGAGCTCTGCTGAGGGAGTTACACTCGGTGAGGCTGAAAAAAATAAGAACTGATTAATAAGACTTTATAACAGTCTGGAGAAGTTGACGCTAGTTGCCGAAAGTCAGAGCCAGTCCGTCCGTCTGCAGATTTGAGTTGACAGATTTAATAGAAAATCGTGTAGTGTATGATGGTCACAGACTCCAATTTTTTTTTTAGCTTCAGATTATGATTCCATCCAGTCGGAGGATATCAAACATGTTTGACGTTTTCAGAACACATTGAACACACCGATTTTAGAACACATTGTTTTCATTTGTGACGCGTCATGTTTCTGCATGAGTTTGTTGTGAGCTGAACAATTTGAGAGTCTGGTAGTGTGTGATCCTCAGTTGTGTAGTGTATGATGGCCAGTTCTCCTTTGTCACTCTTTACAAAGTCGGTAAGTGTATGATGCTTAGTGTTTTAAAAATCTGTTCAGATTTTAAAAGTCATGTAGTGTATTCCAGCCTTTAAGTGAAAAGTTGAAAGTTTTGTAATCTGTGGTTGTGTATAGGAAACCACAGTCCTTATGGTCAGGCGACGTCCATCTGGACTGAAGATTTGACTCTGGCTTTGGAGTCTGCAAAGAGGTGCATCCATGCTTGATCAAGTACTTGGGCAACCATCAGTTGTCTTGATTTCATTTTGATCTTGATCTCTTACTTCCTTTGTTTTATCTATTTTTCTCTCACACCCTCTCCATAGTCTGTGTGTAGGTTCAGTGTGGGTGAACTGTCATTCTGTAATGGATCCTGCATTGCCTCTGTGTGGACGGAGGGAGAGCGGGAACTGCACAGATGGAGGCAGAGAGGTACAGTATATTATGGTCACATGTTTAGTTTCATGTACTGAGAATGGGATTCAATGTTGTCTATGCCATTGTTTCTGTTCTTTTGGGGTTCTGTACTATATTTCTGATTGGTTGTATGGTCTTGTTTGGTGACCAGTTCTGAATGGCTGACTCCTTTAGTGCTTTTTGTTCCTCTAAAGGGTCTGTATCAGTTCCTTCGGCCGTCACATTCACCCTACTTCCCTCGCTCCAGTCCCAGCTCTATCAACTATGCTGATTTTGGCTCTGCAGCTTCCAGATTCATGATTCCTGAAAGATTTGATCCTTCCAGGTGGGTGTGTTGTGGCTCATAGTTTAATGGTGAACTGCAAAGTGCATATAGGTTTTGTGTCATAAAGTGAACAGACTAGTTACAGCTGGTATAAACATAAATATCATCAAAAGTCTGTCTTGAGTAGTATTTAGATTGGGTTTAGATTTTAGCACTAACATCTCATTTCTACAGGGTCATTCCGTAGTCAACTGAGCCAAAGGTTTGATTTTTTTCCTGGTGAAATATTTAATGTCATGGATGAATATTTACTGATCATTCCACTATTTTGTAGATAGTGTTTAGAACTGTAGAGGGGTCAAAATGACTTGAATTTGGAAAATGAAAAGATTTGGAGCCAAATTAAAGGGGGGAAATTACTTTAGAAAGGTAAAATAGTTCTGTTAGTAAAATCTGTAGTCTTTAGGAATCTTTGTTGCATTGTATGCAAATTTTGAAAAACATTTTTGCTTTGTATGCTTTTTGTGTTCTTTTTTGCAAAGTTTCAATAAAATCTCAATATCCTTTTAGATTCTGGTTCTTAAACCTCTTTGGTATCTTAATTTCTAAGGCCATATATGGTTCAATCCCAGTGATATGGGGATCTCAATGTAGCTCCAAGTGCAAGTTGTTGAATTTGACCCATTTTCAGTTTAGCCAGAAGATACTTGCTCTTGCCGCATTCTAGTCAAGTCAACGTCACCTTTATTTGTATAGCACTTTATATACCAATACTGATTGTGTCAAAGCAGATCCTTTACTGTCCAACAGGAACATGTCTTCCCGTCAATAATGCAAGAAGGACAATAACCAGAGCAAGTGTGCTTTGAAACCAAAGCTTGGTAAGACAGAGCAGACACTAGAAAATAAACTATACCTGAACCTTTACCCAGGGAAGCTTCTGAAATTTGACACGGAATGACCCTGTACTAAAATCATAATACTTTTTTATTGATTTTCTTGGTATTGTAGTGACACTACCAGCAGCAAATTGTGTGGGACTTTCCACTCACCTCTCTCTTTGAAAATGAATTGTGGTGTTGCTGGAAAACATTTTTGAGCAGCTTCCTGTACTGTAGTTCACAATGCTTCACTACTTCCTTGCACTTCACTAACTACCTCTCTGCCCCATAGAAATCAAATCACAAAATACTGTAAAATGCACCCTGACTTCAAAATTGGTATTGATTTTCCTTTTTCCCTCTTTTTCTTTACTGATGAGTTGTGTAACATCAATTATATTATTTAATAGTATTACTGTATTTTTAGTGCTTACCCTTTAGTACTTAAAATGTGGCTAAATGACCACTACTGCTGTCTGCTAAACTCAGACCTCCTCTTGTCTTCTTCTATGACCCATTTCTCTCTTTTTCTGTCTCTCACAGTGTCCCTCGCTTTTACTCCCAGTTTGTGGGTGGTCAGTTGCGTAAAGCTGACTCGGGCTGCAGCAGGTCAGTGTTGGCCCCTGGGGGCGCTGTACTGGCTCACTGCCCAGATGGAGGCAGAAAGGATGTCCGGAATGCAGTAGAGGCCGCCATTAAGGTCCAGCCAGGGTAAGAGCATATGAGAAAGTTATCATGAGGATAAAACATGGACCAAAACAAATTTAGGTCAACCTTTTTTTTTTATATAAAATAGTGACAGAACTACTGTGTTGTTACAGGTGGATGAAGAAAAGCCCCACAGCACGCTCTCAGTCACTTTATTCACTTGCTGACAGTCTAGATAATAGGAGGCGGGACTTGGCTGTATCGATCCAGACTCAAACCGGCATCTCATTAGAAGAGGCAGAGAAAGAAGTGGAGCTTAGCGTCTCCAGGCTCACTGATTGGGCTGCACGTTGTGATAAAGAGCAGGGTGGAACTCCAGTAAGAACCTACATTATTTAGTATTAGAATGTTGGAATGATTAACCCAAGATTTCATTTGCCTGCTTTATAATTATGTGTCCATCTCATTAAAGTTCCCGCCCCAGTCTGGTTCCGCCCTATCAACTCCTGAGGCTTTAGGGGTGCTGGGAGTGATTCTCCCCAATTCCAAACCGCTGCTCTCTCTGGTGTCCTTGCTAGGGCCAGCTGTTGCCATGGGTAATGCTGTTATCATGGTGCCAAGTGAGAAATACCCTCTTCCAGCTCTTGAATTTATCCAGGTTTGTTACTTTTCAAATAAATAATTTTCTGTATATGTGTACATTTAAAGTGGTAGCAGTAGACACTTCACACTCACACTGTAATCTTCAGACTGCCTCCATAAACTTTAGGTTTTACAATTAATCTTCACGTTGCAATTCTTTGTTTGTAATGTATTCAAATTCTATTTTTTGCTCAAAGGTCCTGCAGGCCTCTGATATCCCCGGAGGTCTGGTCAGTATAATAACAGGGGGCAGGGATCAGCTGACCCAGGCACTTGCCAACCACAGTGTGATTCAAAGCATTTGGTATTGGGGAAGTAAAGAGGTGAGGGGATTTTTTTAAATTGGAAGAAGACAAATAGGCATTGAGATTTAGGGAATGGAAACACTATGTAACTGGGCAGGGGCGTACATTTACAAAGATGCTGTTCTATATACATAGATGCTCTATATCTTTGAGCAAGGAAAATGTTCTGTCAGCACTGATCTTATTGTATGTATGGAACTTCTTTTTGTCAGGGCTGTCAGTTTCTTCAATACTCCTGTGTCAGTCCCCTTAAACGTCTGTGGCTACACTGTGAAGAGGAGGAGGAGAGGGAAGCGGGACGAAACTGGACCAGCTCAAATCCCTCTCTTCAAGAAGAGCTTTGGAGGAAGGCGGTGGTCTGGAAAAGTATTTGGATCCCTACTGCATAAATCACTTATTATTAGAGTTTTCCACCAGCCATTTGGACAAATGAAAGCGACCGGGCATGTTAGGAGAACTTCCAACATTTGTTTCACTTTCACAAAGTCATGTGAAATAAGGAAGATTACTTTTATTATTGTTCCCCATGACAGACAGTTGCATCTGACAAATAAAGAACTGTTATAACAAGTCTAACGTGTTTATTGCAATATAGTAATTAGGTTTTATTACAAATGTAAACATTATTATACATTACCTGTTGTCATATGGACATATGTGTTATGTTTGTTTAGAGTGCTTAAATGAAAACTGTGATTAAAAAATATTAAATTATCAGAAAACTGGCCCAAAATTAGTGGTACTCTGTTCCACTTAACCAAAAAAAAAAAAAACCCGCAGTGGCAACCCATCCTTGATAGCACACATACATCATGGAGACATCTATTTGATGTTTGCGTTTACATCTGCAAAATGTATTTTTAGTGCGTTTGCTCATCTCCAATACATCTCTCAGATGTTAAATAGACGTTTAGAAAATGTCTTGAAGATGTTTATGATTTAGAATGTATATAAAACTGCTCTAATACATTTATCAGATGTTTTTACACAGCATGTTTCCCAGATCAAGCGCTTTTTAACAGACGTAGGGGAGAGTGGGGTAAGATGAGACACTTTTTACTTATGTGGTCCTCAAGATAAGGGAAAATGACACAGAAGTACAATCAAAGTATCTAAAGTAACTTGGATGTAAGAACAGGATGTTTCCTATCATTTTAAATTATCAGAATGTATCTATGACAAAGGGTTCTAAAAATATGGCTTCTTATAAAAAAGTGTTCCTGTGGCTCAGTTTGCCCCAGGTTAGGGGTAATTTGACCTGAGTCAATGAGTAAGATTAACCATCTGGTTGTAAACTGACCATCTGACTGAATCTGGTTCAGCATGTTAAATTTGAAAGATAATTTACCTCTTTTAAAAACTAATTTAATAATCAAATTTCCTTTTAAAACAGTCATATTTATTTTCTTAAACACCATAAAACCAACCAAATGAAAATTTCAATCTTTAATTGTTTGCATTTCTGAAACAATATGTTTGACACCAAAGTTGTAATCTTCCCAAAAACAGACTAAACAGAGAGTTTGAGTTCAATTAAAATAAAAAACTGAATTAGAATGAAGGAATAAATGTCACTGAAACTAATGAACAATTTAGTCAAAAGATTCTTGGCACAGTAGCCTTTCTGCAATGTCGAACAGGCCATTAGGGACTACAGGTGGAAAGATATATCTGATTATAATGTGATGAAAAGCATCTTGTGGTTCTTATCAGAGAAGGATTTGGTACACTGTCCCTATCAAATAAACTACAAATAATAATGTGTATATGATAAACTAAATCAGTTGTGTACTATCACATTAAACTACCAGTTTATACTTCAGAGACCAGTTCATACTTCACTGCATCTAAACCAACAACATGCATGTTAGACCCTATTCCATCTAAACTACTAAAAGCGGTTTTACCTGTAGCAGAAGAACCGCTTCTCAATATTTTTAACTCGTCGTTGTCTTTAGGTCACGTTCCCAAAACCATTCAAGCTGGCGGTTTTTAAGCCTCTTATTAAGAAACCACAAGTAGATCTTAGTGAACTGGCAAATTACAGACCCATGTCAAAATTTCTTTGTCTAAAAATGTTTTATGCCAACCCCTCAGAGGACCTCAGAAAATGCCAACCCTGAAACAACATACAGAAACACCAAACTTTGCTATAAGTTTGTTTGCAACATAATAATTGCTGTTAATAGTGTTCATCATCTGTATTAGTCTCAAACTGATTACGTTTTAATTGATTTTTCGACATTTCTGCCATAGTACATAAATGACAGTCACCACGGATAAGCTCCCACTAAAGATTGTAGAACTTAATGTGCTGTAAAGTGCTTGCACCGATTTGTATCGTGAACATCGCCCTATTAGAAATAACAAGAAAAAAACGATTTAACTTACCTTCAGTGCTTGATGCGTCGGGTAAGATAAAAGCTTCTCACTTACACCACAGCAATTTGGTTCAATTTTCCCATAGCTGCACATTTGGGAAAAAAACAAGCTTACTACTAATTCAGTGCTAATAATTTAGCTAAATGATTTACATGGTTTCTACATTGCTAAACCCATTTAGTGCATCATCAAAGATTTTTAGACCTGGCATAAATGTCCTTTGATTTAACAGATTTTGAATAAAATATTACTTTGACAAGCCAAAAACAGTTTTTAAAGTAATTGGGTGCCTTCACTCCATGGGTTTTTAGTTTCACAATCTGGTCGAAATTATGGGTGGTTTCAACATATAGGGTCACATCGACAATAAAAGTGTACAGTTGGCAAGATACAGGGGGTGGGTCAACTTACCCACTGGCTCATCTTACCCCACTCCCAAGACTTAAGGTGCATCCCAAATCGCGTACTTATGCACTCTTCTATGACGTTTTGTAGTAAATAGTGCGAGTAGTGTGTTCAAACTGAAAATTCAAAAAAGAAAAAATGCACTTTAAATGTACCCGTGATGGCCTGTTAGGCAACGAAAAAATGAAGTGTGTAATGTTGGACACTTCATGCACACAACGGTCACAGCTTTAATTAGGTAGGGGGAGGGGCTATGAGACTCCGATTATGAATGACAAAATAACCTTATATAATTCATACGCTGCTACATGGTTGAGTAGGTAGATGTATAGCGCGTCATTTGGGACGCAGCTTTAAAAAGTAGCATATGACATTACGTGTCTCCTCATTCTGCAATAGATAGACATCTGTAACTACCCAAAAGTCTTATATATTGAAAAAACGGATATACATAAAATGTGGCGTTCTGACACCGAAATCTGTTTAAAGCTGAAATGAAGACACATGCCGAGTCGCGCATAAGGAAGTGAAAAGGCGAAAAGCTGCTGAGTCACAGTGACACATGTCTTGTCAGTGTACATGTTTTATTGCTGACTAAAGTGAGGTTTCGTGTGCAAATTATGATACCAAATGCTTAGTTACTGTCACCTTTGCATCTGAAGGTAGTTACTAAGTGAAAAACAGCTCCATATAGCTGTTAGACGCCCATGATATTTACAATAGTATATACACAGCACAGCAAATTCAACGTTATTATGATGTTTTTAGATTAGCATCATGTTGGTTAAAATTAATTATTTACGCCTTATAAATTTCAACACACTTTGATCCTTTGACCCCTGCAAACAAAGTCAAGTGTGCCAAGGAAGGCAACGGGTCATTTAATCATTTCTGTAAATAGTTCAAGGTTCAACCTTAAATGTTTGCTGTGAAAATACAATGTGGCACAGGTTTCAGGTTGATTAAAAGCAAACAACATGCTGAATTATAATTTTAAAAAATCCCCTCGTTCTAATTTCTGTGCTTTGCCCAGTTAACGCGAATCTTAGAATAAAGTTTACTGTTCAATATTTTTTCTTTCTGTTTTATATATTTCATTGCATTACACCCCTGTAATTTAAATATATGCATGTTTAGTTACAAAACAACAAAACATCGAATTTACTGTTCTTAAATGTTTGATATTGTCTACATTTTGTCTACATATTACTCACACAAACCTATAATGTCAAATCTTTTCCTGTTGGATTCAGCTTGCTATTAATTATGAAAATGGTAAAAAAATGTACATCTCCTTTGTCCACTGACTCTCAGCTGACTGGTTACCACTTCCTCATTCAGCTCGTTCTTTGATTGGCTGGTTTCAGTTTTACTGACGCGTCATGTTGTGAGCGTATATAAGATGAACGCACTCTCCTTGCATTGCACAGCCTCAGGACGATCGGGAGAGGTTCTTGCTTCAACAGTGATTGAACGGAACTTCGATCTCGTTGGAATTTCCTTACGAAAACATCCCATTTCATATTTATTTTTTTACCAAAATTGTTAATAAAACGACAAAAAAAATACGCCGAAATGGATTCTCAGGTTCGCCAGAACTACGACCGCGATTGCGAGGCTATTATCAACAAGATGGTGAATTTGGAGCTTTACGCTGGATACACCTACACTTCCATGGCAAGTATCTCGTTTTTTTTTTTTTTATCCATATGCTAAACCGTGTCTTTTGACTTTTTTTATTCTCTTGGTTGCGACAGTGCATGCAAATCAGACTTCCAGCTTGTACTTCGTGTTTACTCTTGCGTTATTTTCACGACGCCACTAATCTGCAGTGAACGAGCTCGTCTCTCTTAGTGTTTTCAATCTTTTCCTTATCGATTTTGTTACTTTCAGGCTCACTACTTCAAACGGGATGACGTCGCCCTTCCTGGATTTGCCAAGTTCTTCAAGAAGAACAGTGAGGAGGAGCGCGAGCATGCTGAGAGATTCATGGAGTTCCAGAACAAGAGGGGTGGACGCATCGTCCTTCAGAACGTCAAGGTGACTGCATTTGAAATGTGCCTTTTCTATGTTGAACGATTTGATAAGCAAAACTGGCTCTGGATCTATGCGTGTTTGTAAGGGCCTGTTGAATTGAAGGGAAGGGAGCATCACGTGCTCACTGACCTGTTTTTGTCTCTTTCTCTACAGAAACCTGAGCGAGATGAGTGGGACAATGGACTGACTGCTATGCAGTGCGCTCTTCAGTTGGAGAAGAACGTCAACCAGGCTCTGCTGGACCTGCATAAGGTCGCTTCTGAGAAGGGAGACCCTCATGTGAGTTATGAAGTCCATGTTTTAATGTACATTAATGCCTATGTCCATCCTAATTTATTGAATTAAACGTCCTTGCATTTCTGATCTCTTGTCCCAACAGCTGTGTGACTTCCTGGAGACTCACTACTTGGATGAGCAGGTTGAGGCCATCAAGAAGCTTGGTGACCACATCACCAACCTTACCAAGATGGATGCTGGCAACAACAGGATGGCAGAGTATCTGTTTGACAAGCACACCCTGGATGGTGACAGCAGCTAAATGCAGCCCTCTGATCATATGCATATTGCAAAACCTCCAGCTGTACTCTATGCTTAACTCGATGTTATCACGCAGCTGTGACTTTATAAGAGGCTGAAAGGTTAACTTTTAGAGGCTACATTTTACAAGATGCTTGCTAATTTAGTCCGTCATCTTGTGGTTTAGTCATCAAGCTGATACTTGTTTAATGTACACTAATTGGTTTTAACCAAGTGAATTTGGTGAATAAACATTTTTGGCTGGATTTACTGTTCTCTTTATTTTTCAACAAATGTGTATTAGAGGTTAGTGAATACGAAAGTGATGTTTGAGCCAGCACTTATATTTTAGCAGGTATGGTATTTATTTATTTTTTCTCCCCCAGTCTGGCCTACAAAAAAAGGTTGTTATTAAATTGTTGCTTATCAAAGTCTTTCCTGGATTAACTGATGCTATATGCTGCATATTGACTGACCTGCTAACTAATAACAGTTTATTGCAACCAGAGCATATATGCAGAAAATCAAATGATATCTGGTTATGATTTATATAAATCCACACATTAGGATTGATTACCAAGTGTGCAGTGATCTATAGTTGTTTTTAACAACTTTCCTTGTTGACTGAAAACGGTGAACTGTAAATCACCCTCACCTAGCCTGTCTGGGCCCGTATTCTTACAGATTCTAAGAATCCTTTCAGAGAGCTCCTAATTTAGCTTAAAAATGTCTACGTAGGAGTTGGCTTAAGAGCAATTCGGGACCAATCTGAGAGCAGCTCTGAGCAAAGAAAATAGTGTTGGGTCGTTCTTGAACGATTCGTTCATTTTGAACTAATCTTTAATGGGACTCAGGAAGCACGGTCGTTCAGGAGTGATTTGTTCAGTCGCGCATGCGCAACATCCTATAGGTTCTGTACTGGAATTAGTCAAGTAGTTCACCTGGTTCGAGTCATTCGTTCATCACGTGACAGCCCCATAAGCTTTAACCAATGCCAGAAAGAGAATTGATTAGTTCATCTCTCGAGTCTTCGGGTTTGAGTCGTTCGTTCATCATGTGACAGCCCCTTAAGCCCAAACCAGAAGACTTGTGCAGATAAGTAGGGTGTAGTTAAAGCTACTCATAGACTGAGAACACAGGTAAAACAATGAAATTAACTTTTCTGTTCTTATAGTAGTTTTGTTGTTTGTAGTGTGATCAAAACGGGTTTGTGAGTACAGTAGTAGACGTTTAGGGAAAGTAGTAGTAAAACGTAACATTTAATGATATTTTGCTAAAAGGAACGAAAGGACTCGAAAAAAGATGCGTTCATTTCATGAACGAGACTAAAATGGATCGACGTCGGTATTTGTCGTATAAAATGTCCGAACTTCCATCACTCAAAAGAAAAGACCAAAAACTTAAGCTGTGTCCGAAATCGCATATTTCCATACTATATAGTAGGCGAAAAACAGAATGCGAGGTGAGTAGTATGTCCGAATTCATAGTATTCGAAAAACAGTAGGCGAGAAGTACCCGGATGAACTAATACTTAAAAAAAAAAAAATATATAATACTATTATATATATATATATATATATATTAAATATAAAATATATTTCATTTTTGTTTAGATGTATATTTATTTATTATGTTTATATTATTTATGTATATATTGTATCTATAATATTTATTTAGGCTATGTATATATTGTATGTATTCATTCTCTCCCTCTCTCTCTCTATTTATCCAATCGTGTATTATGTATTCATTCAAGTTTACTCATTGATTCATGTCTTTTGTTTGTCCAGTGTATTTTTATGCATTTATTTATAACAAATTACTTTATTTCGTTGCTCCAAATGAGCTTGACTTTTTATTCTGACGAAAAATTTGCTAGCTAAAACAGGTTAGTGTTCGTACTTATTGATAAATGATTTACAAGCCGCCACGAGCGTGATCTTTACTTTTAGTAATTTAGCAGACACTTTTATCCAAATGTTACTTACAAATGAGGACAACAGAAGCAGTCAGTTGTAGTATTAAAACAACTAAAAACTGATTCAAAACTAAAAGCTAAAACTTTATAAGTACTACCTATACACGTTTTAAAAATAAAGAGATTAAATAAAAATGACAAATGCATACAACAAAATTTCATAAAGCTAAAAACAATTCAAAATAGTAAAGAACAAAAGGTATGAGTATAATAACGATTCTAACATAACACTAAGCCAAACAACAAAAAAACACAACTACATATATGTACAACCACACACACATACATATATACTGTGTATATACATACACATTTATAAATTCAGTATATATATATTCTTTCATTTCCATTTAGTTTGTTGAAGAATTAAAATAATTTAAATTAAATAAAACTAAAAACTTAATAAAAAAACCTATACAGACATAATAAATTCAGACATAGTTTAACTCAAATTAAAATAAATACAAATAATACAAATCAAATGACAGTACCCAGCAAGCAATTTTGCGTTTAAAAGACGTCTATTAGACGTAAATATAGCCTAGACGTCTAGGCTAAATCGAGGCTAAATTTGGTCTGTCAGTGAAAATCTAATAGACGTCTATCATAGCCCAAGAATAGACTAGTCATCAGTTAGACTGCTATTAAACGACTACATATATATACGTCTAATAGACGGTGAATATGGGTCTAGGCTAAAACAAGGCTGAATTTGGTCTGTCAGTGAAAATCTAATAGACGTCTAATCATAGCCCAAGAATAGACTAGTCATCAATTAGACCGCTATTAAACGACTACATATATACATCTAATAGACAACAAAATGGCAATCCATACATACAGCTTTTATTAAGAAAAATAAAATTAACAACTTGGACAACTTAAGACAATACAAAATGATAAAAATACAAAAGAATTAATGACAAAATAAAATTTTATAAATACAATACACTTAAATATAAATATTATGATAAAAAAATCAGGAATTTTTAACAACTTAAGATAATAAAAATAAAAAAATAAAATATTTTAAATAACTTAAAAAAAAAATCTAATACAAATCAAGAGCATGTTATCACACTTAACATTAAAACATTACGGATAAATGACAACATAAAAAAAGATTAACCCTTTTGTTGGTTTACTTATTTTAACAAATAAAACAACCAACAGTGAACTTAAAGGAAATGATTAATTATTGGTTTTATTTCTTGTTTAAAATGCCTCCCAACTGCATTCCTCAAGTCCAACTCTGTTGCTGCCAGGAAGTTGGTCATCACAGCATCTGCCAAATAAGAAAAAAAAAGCACAAGAAAAGCTTGACATAATTTTTTACTTTAATTACACTAATTGTGACAGGGAGTCATTCTCTTTTGCTTGGATGCCTACTAAAAACAAAAACGAGATATATAGTGTATCACCATTCAGTGTGTTAAAAGAGAGAAGCTCTCTGGTAAATGTTGTGTGTTTATACACATACCTCTAATGACTGAGAACAGTGCAGTCTTTTCAAATGCCCCTTTCTGCAGTGGACCACCCCCCTTCATGTTGAATTTGGACATGAGGGAATTTTTTTAAAACCCTAAAATATAATACAGATTGAGGTGGTTAACAATTGCGGACAAAGTTTGACATTTCAAAATGACCAGTAAAGGAATTATTTTTTTAATTTCTGATTTGCATTGTAACTTATTGAGTATTGACACCACAATGTTTGATTAATGTGGCAAGATTTGTAGGCTTTACCTGTCCAGCATCCTTCTGGCACTGTCTTTGAGGTTTCTTCCTTCAACTCTGCACAACTTTGACACCTGAATAACACATGCCAATGTCAGGCGGGTAGTATTATATGCGTCCGTGTACAAGTGTTTACCAACCTTAAACACTGATGCCCATTGACCTGCAAGTTTTCCATCACTAACCCTTTAAAACTCTTTATTCCAACAGTTTAAGTTTTTCCCTATTAGTGCCCCCCACAATCTGTCTCCGCCTCCAAAATTGTCTGGCAGAACTGACTTCATAACAACACAGTGATACCTGCTGTAACTAAAAAGTAGCCCAGTACACACATTAACCTCAAATGTACATGGAATAATAAATTCACCCCCTACCTTTTATTTCATTATGTTTTCTGTTTGTACTGTTTAGGTTTTTTAAGGGATTTTTAAGGGATTTTAATACTGTTGCAAACTTTTTATAATTGATAATTTTATATTGCCATTTTTAATTATTTATATTCTTCAGCTTTACTATCAGTTTGGAAGTTTCAAAATAAATCTTATTGTACAATGACAAAGATATTCTATTCAATTAGCTCATGCTCTCTCTGTATCTAACAAGCCATTGCTCAGTAATAAATTCAATATAATAATTAAAATAAACGATGGACTTTGTCAAAGATGAGAGCTTTAGTGAGGAAATGTTGTTTTGGAGAGTTTTTATTTTTAACCATTGCTGCCCGGATCTTTTCAATTTCCAAACGCTTTTCCAGATGTTGAAACTCCTCCTCAGTTTCTCCAATTCTTTGAGTGTATCACTGTAGAAATTAATGATGGATTACTCTTGGTCAAAAGCTGTTTGGTTCTGTTGTGGCTTTCACCTCTTATTGGCTGTTTTAAAATCGATTGAGTTTGTAAACACATACAAATGATAAAACTTTTACTTTTGTGCAATTAATCCTCTGAACACATGCGTGCTGAACCGTGGGCCTAGTCATGGATCACTATCAACTACGATCTGCTCCCTTCACTAAAATGTCACGGTTCCTAAACATGATAAATAATATAGATAAATAATGAACACGTCAAAACGAAAACACAGATACTTACAAGACTAAGTAGGAATGTCTTTTATCGTTTGTTGTTTGCCCGCTGTTCTCCGACAAGTAAACTTAGTGCTCTCTAGTGTAAAAAAAAATTCAAAACGCTACACTGATCTCTAACTCTCATGTCTCGCATTGCCAGTAGTCATGTCTCAGCAGGGCTACAATTGCCATCTAGCGGTTGGGAATTGTAATTGCATTTTTATTTATAAAATGAAAGACAGCCGAATATCAATAATATCATATAATGTGTATGAATGTAACATTTAACAGCTTGTGGGATGCATGACATCATATTATCAAATGCAAGTAAACTTTTGAAACATTTAAATTAGCATTATTTTTGCATAATAAATAATGCTATATTTAATAATGCTGTAACAATCAAATCAAATATTAAATAATGCTAATTTAAATGTTTCAAAAGTTTATTTGCATTTGATAAGAAGCTGCGTGGGCGAAGATTACATGTAAACAATTGTAAGGCTATTTTGGCTATGGTCATCGCTGGTCTGGTTACTGGTGTAGGGCTATAGCCAAGCCTTTAAAATTAGACCACAGATTGCCTCGGTTTCGCCAGGTGGGCTAAAAGCAGACTAAACGTAGCCCGTCTAATGTAGAGCGAAATAGCGGCTACATATAGACCATGTCATGAAATAACACGTCTTTGTAGATATTATTGACACTGCGAACATGACGGGATATCAACCATCTCATGCGCTGCCTGGCCAAAAACCCTAGTGAATCAGGTTTGACTATAAGTGGGCTACAGATAACCGCTCGGACTACGAGCTAAATCGTGGCTACGCACAGGCTACGTATTGAACATGTCAAAGAAATGAAACCAAACACACTGTAAACGCCGTTGACTTTGCTTACATGATGGAATACCATACATCTCACAAGTTATTTTGCCAAAAAACGACATACCAAATTCAAGGTTATTGGGCTAGAAGTGGATTACACATAACCGGACTATATCGCGTCTATACTTAACCGAGACCTTGAAATGATGGCTATTGCTTGCTGGCGGGTTGTGTCATCTGAAGGTTGGATCCAGCACAGGCGGTGTGGACGCGGCACTTGACGGAGATGGGACTCGGACTCGAGTCCCAAAATTTATGACTTACGAGCCGACTCGAAATACTGTAAAGAAGGACTTTGAGACTCGACTTAGACAGCAATGACTCGAGACTTGACTTGGAATTGGAGCAGTGTCGGAAACGACTTAATGATCAGATCAAAGGCATTATAGACGCGTCTGCAGCCGTTGCGTTGACTGGCATACACAAGAGACTGCGTTAGGGAGCGCTGGTAGGCTAGTAGAAATTATTGGAGTACTAGCATCATTTACGACAAAAGAGAACAGAGCTAATAAAAAGAACAATGACAGATTAGTCTAGTAGCGATCTCCGCGGTGAACAGCGCTGCCCTTTCGTTTGATCGCCGCCACCCCAGCCGACACAACGGAGAGGGCATGAGAAAACCTCCTGGTGCTAGATCAGCATCACTGGAACGTCTTGCTGTACATATTTAATCATCTTCGTGGTCCGACACCGAGGCGCACCGTGAGTGACGGATCCGCATCCCGCCACGACCATCGCACTCTGCCAACTCAGTGTGCTTTCGTTTTAATTTTTATTTGTAATAAATACCTCTCTGAGACCTGTTTTTGTCAGTTCTCCACTGTTTTTGTTCGATCAGTTATATTGTAATGGAATGTGCCTTTTTTTTTTTTTTTTTTACATCCATTAACCTTAAATGGATGAATGTTTCGCCAATCATTATATTCGGGTGTTTAGCGAATCTGGATCTTTCTTTAACTGCTGCAATAGCAAAAACTCTCTTGATATTTTAAGAACAATTACAGAGGAATAAAATGAAGCATATTTCGTTACCTTTTAAAACTTAAAAGGGTTCAATCTGAGCAGATGATTTAACCATCGCTGTCATCGTCAGAGCGCAATTCCACAGTACATTCAGCATCTGTCTCACATTCACAATCTCAACCATATTCTCAAAACAATCTTTTTCAATGACTTCATATTCAATATTTTGATAACTGGCAGCTTATTCACCACATCCAGCATCAAATGACAGTGAATTATATTTCATGCGTATGTGATGCCGTTTGGGTTAAATGAGTGCTAAGGCTTAATTAATACTCGGCCATATTGAAAAGTATATTTCAAAAAAGGAATTTTTGTAAATCTTCGGGGATACCTCAGACTGAAATCAGAGATCTAATTCCAATAATAATAATAATGACTATTTCGGCAGTAATGATTTTGGGCACAAAGCCTGTGTTCCTCCACAAGAATAAATGAATCTAGGTGTAATTAATTGCATTTGGATCAGTGTAGTAGTTTTCACAGTGATTAATTAGGCTATTTATGACAATGAATGTCACTCTTTCTTTGCCATCCTCTACAGTCTTGTCTTCTAGGGTACCATAAATGTGTGTGCGCACATCTGGATGCTGGTATTTCTCTCAGCATTTTTTTCTCTCCTTTGCTTAAAAAAAGGAAAAGAGCAAAGCACACAACCCTTCTATGCTGTAATTTGTGCTCTCTATAATTTTGACATTTTGGTTTTGGGTTAAGAGTAGTCAACAGTTGCCACCATCAGCAGTGAGGTTCTCTCCTCACAAGAGAGAGAGAAAGAGAGAGAGGTGCACACACGGTTTTCGCAATGACGTATATAAAGAGTTTGGCCATTTAATTACAATCATAAACACAGTTTAAGAGGCTCTGACTGTATTATTAAAATTATGTTTATGAGGTTATGCAGGAATTCATTTTTAAACAATCCATTCCAGTGTCTACGGAAGCCTGAATCGCACAACCAAAGCGCAGGAACGGCAGTTACAATAATCCGAGTGACGGAACAACGGTTTTGTTCATTGTTCATGGGTGTCTGCGCCAAGAGTACTCCATCTGTCCCTCTGGGGCTTCTGCTCTCCAGGCATGTTCCCCAGTGGTAAAGCGGATGCCCAGTACAGTTCCTGGGCTGCTTCTATATGTAGTTATCATTAGGATACACACTCCCTCCATTCACATACATGAGCAGAGGATGTTTGACTGCTGGTTAAAGAAAGGGTTTCACTAGGGTTGTTCAGTCTTCATGCAGTATGTATACACTTTTGGACACTTAAGTCAGGTGTATGAATGTCATTGTATTAGGTACGGATAACAAACACAGGATGCTAGAGCTGTGTTTGGAACTTCACTTTATAAAGCCATGTTTGCAGTTACTTTTATTTAAATGGTCTCTTAATGATTTGTACAGGATGTACTAAGCAACACGAGTTCACACAGGTGTCCTGTTTAGAAAAATAGAAAGTGTCCAAAAATGTTTTTATTGATAAATATACACAATTTTACTATTCAAAAGTTTGGGCTTGGTAAGAATTTTAAACGTTTTTTTAAAAGAAGTTATCTCTTATGCTAAGCAAGACTGCATTTATTTGATCAAACTATAACGACACAGCAATATTGTGAATATTACCATTAAAATAGCTGTTTTAATTTAATGATTTTCAAATGTATTCATTCCAGAGATAGCAAAGCTGGACATTTTACAGAAATGACTCCAGTAAATCATTCTAATATGATGATTTGGTGCCAAAAAACATTTATTATTATCATTATTGTTGGACTAGTTGGAGTTAGATTTGTGGCAACAGTGGATGGTTCGATTTGTTTTAAGATTAATCGAATTTCAAAAGGACAGCCAATTATTTGAAAATCTAAT
The DNA here is from genome assembly GCA_018155175.1 of Sinocyclocheilus anophthalmus. Classification (NCBI taxonomy): domain Eukaryota; kingdom Metazoa; phylum Chordata; class Actinopteri; order Cypriniformes; family Cyprinidae; genus Sinocyclocheilus; species Sinocyclocheilus anophthalmus. The sequence goes on along the minus strand of JADLZN010007866.1, from coordinate 95 downwards.
ATTGGTAACCATAAATGTCTTTAATTTTGATGTACTTCACGTTTGATTTGATTTGAAATACATCCTTGCTGAATAAAAGTATAAAAAATTTTTTT